>WNGS01052365.1:10920548-10932687 GCA_020271785.1 Procambarus virginalis
GCCGGGGGTGCATCATGTTTTGTATCTGTTTGTGGCTCTTCACCGTTATTTGCGCGTTATGGTCTCTGTGGCAAAGGATGCGTTTTGGGTTGACCTAGTTTCCTCCTCTTCCTTATTCCAGGGCGCGGGTCTCCCAGGTTGTCCACAGGATTATTCGGTCCAACCCACCTGCGGTCTTTCCCCGTGCACACACCATTTGTAAGTACGGCATTTGGCTGCTGTTTTGGTAATGTTCTGGCCTATCTTTTGGGCACGGGGCTATTGGAGGTCAAACAGGGTCCTGGCTGCACGTTACATTGTTAATGCTCCTGGTCGTTCTTGGGTGTGTATAGCCTTAGGTCACAGGTTGCAGCCTGTTGTCTCGACTTTGAGTTGAGGAGGGAGTGACGACCACCTCCTGGGTGAGTCCCTTTTTCTTCTTATCTTTGGTTAGGTAGCTCCGGGGAGCTGAAAGGGCTCGCCACAGAAAACCAGCGTTGAACATAATGAAACGCCATTTTCTGGGTAAAACCCAGAGGCTCCCGGCATCCCTCCCTCACTCTGGTCGGCGGTTTTTCGTGTTTTTGATACTCAGCCTCTGAACTGAGGTGAGTTGCCGGCATGGAGGTCTGAGGCTTCCCATTCCCCTCCCGGGGAGGGGGGGGGTGCGCAGACGGATGCGCGGCGGTTGTGGTGACGTCATGTTTGTTTCCTTGTTTTTGATTGGGAAGGTCTGTTTGCTAGTTCAGCTTTCGGTTTGCAATTTTTAACCAGCAGTAGTTTGTTTTGAGATTCCTACCTTTCTGGGTGCCTGACCTGGTAGATGGCAGACAAAGACTGCTTCCAATTACACGGGGGTGTCTTTAGGCCATTGCTCCTCGTGCCTCTCTTGAGGGGGCCAGGTTCTGGCTCTGGTGCCCGGTAGGTTTAGAACTCCTTCGACTGACTTTTCCATGGTCTAATGTATATACATCAGCCCGGTATAGCTCCGGGAAGCCACCGGGTCTCACCCAGAAAATGGCGTTTCATTACATTCAATGCTGGTTTTTTGCCTGAGGGCCAGAGACCTAAAGACAAAAAAATGGACTCAATATAAGAAGAGGCCAAACCCTCAAACATACCAGCAATACAAAGAAGCGAGAAACAACTATACAGCAGTGAGAAGAGAGGCAAAAAGAAATGTTAAGAAAAGGGATAGTGGACATGTAAAACAGAGCCAGGCCTATTTTATAAATTCATTATAAGCAAATTGCAGGCAAAAGATATAATTCAGTGATTGATATTGGGGAACAAGTTCGCTGATTTGTGGAAAGGAGATGATAGAGGTATCAAATAATATTTACATGGAAAATACTGGAAGGCCAGGTCCCAAATTTGCACAGTAAAATGACAACATACTGGTGTGAACAATATGGAAGGAATTGCAGAATATGGCCAGTGAAAACTGAAGATGCCATAGGCACAATCAGAGGTCCACAGTTAATCAATATTCTCCTAGCAAGTACTGTACAAGAAATATTGCTGGAACAAAAGGTTGACTTCTTTGCAGAAAACTGTCCAATTTTTTTATAGAATAAGTGCAGGACCATCCGGGTTGTAATGGATGTGTGGGCCTGCTTGCTGTCCCAAGTAACAGCCTGTTAGACCATGATCTTACAGGTCGAGCCTAGCTTTGGGGCGGGCAAGAGTAGAAACGCTCCCAGAAGCACTTCCAGGTACGTGGTCAGTAGTTACCCTAGTGGGGGGACTTCGATAAACCTAACAGGCTTCCTGACTATGAGGAAACCTAAGGTGAAACATTTGACTGAATATGTTTATGCAACATCCATTTTCATAACTACTGTATTTTACTTTTCATTACTCCATATATTCACAGTTATCAGGCCATGATAATTTGTTTCAACAATTTATTCAGTTTGGTAATTTGACAATGCATTGTGACTTTGTTAGTGTACTTGTTTATGGTTTATAACTAACGTTGTGTTAATGCTGTGGCATGTGGTATCTTCACCACACAATTTGAGTAGAATATTTCTACTTCCACCCTGTATACATACATTATAGATGTGTAATTTCAGTCTGATCTTCAAGAAGCTGAGGGAAGGAATGAAATTCTCCAATCAGAAATCAGTGCCTTGAAGGATGATAACATGTCCCTGAAGTCAGAGAAGATAGAGTTAGAAAGAAGGCTGCAGGCAGAGATATCTCGGACGAACGAAGATTTGGAAAGTCTTCGGTGGCAGCTGAGCAACACAACTTCAGAGAAAGATGAACAAATAAAGTCTTTACAGGAGAAACTTGTAAGATAATCACCTTTGTTTATTATTTGTTAATTCTCACTGTCCTTGGCTGTATGCCCTTATTTTTTATGCTATATACAGTATATTACTACTCTACTCTCCTGGTAAGGTAAATCATAAACCTTTATATGCATTATAGTGGATGTAGGCCCCTTTGATTATTTTTTTTTTTTACTATGAAATGGGGTAGTGAGGCTGTAGGCTGATTGGTCAAACAAAATCTCTTATGGAACGAATCGACTTTGCCCATATAGTTCATTCAACCAAGGACACACTGTATACATCTTGATTATTCAATAAAACTAATTGGTATATTTTGGCAAAATGAGAAACTGGGAAGAGCTTCTTTTGGGAGCATAATCCACCCCCCTCTTCCTGACACCTCATGGGTAACCGAGACCTCACCGGCTGTGTATGCCAGTTCCAGGCCATGGTGTTTGCCACTGAATGCAATAATGAGTAATAAACAAAAATAAAAAAATTGTAGGAAACAATGTGCATATATTAGACCCAAGCAGCCACTGATTTTTTTGTAATGAATGATGAAAAATGCACTTAGACATCAGATTACCTTCATTATCTGGGGTGAGCCTCTTGTGGCTCCCTGAAGCTATACACAGAGATGGTTATTATCTACCAGGTCACATCACTCGTTGAGTACATAGGACTATCAGGGACCAGAGCCAGAACCTGGCCCACCTCAAAGAGGTGCAGAGCGATGACATTTTGCCACCTCACCGGGAAAAGCATCCAGAAAGTCAGCAAGTTAAAACAAACCACTGCTGGGTTCAAAAGAGACCGAAGCCTCACAACCTGCCTAATGAACTCCCCTTCCACGTAAGCAAATGATTGAATCTCTCAAAACTAGCACGAGCTCAGGCACCCCACCACCACCACCACTTGTTTGGGGAAAGGGGGAAGAGACGCCACTACCAGGGATCTTGGCTGTCAATTCTTACATTGATGCGGTCAGGATCACTTGACTGCTGTGATGGTTCCTGGGTCACCTTTCTGCTGTCTGGGTGCCACTGTTCAGCTAAGTGGTTTTGGATCTTTGCTCTTTGTGGCTTTTCTTGTACATAAAGTCTCGTGCTTTATGAACGCCTTTTTCCGAAAATGACTTATCCAATTTGGGTTTGTTCGGATGAAAAAGCTTGGATAATTGATGGGGCAGGCAGTCTAAATAAAAATGTGTAATAAAGATGGAACTAGTTTGCCCAGTGACCGTACACAGTGCCACTTGTGCAGTGTTCGTACACTAATGGATGAATCGGAAGCTTTAAACTCTGCCATAGCACTAGGTACATTAGCGAACGTGGTGAAAGGCAGTCTGCTGAGGTTACCTCATCACCATTAAGCTCCACTTCAGTCAACCCAACACTATCATCATCCACCACCACCTTTTGTATCTAAATAACAATGCTCCATCAACTATAATCTTCTCATATTGGTGAATGCAAACAAAACACTGTCGAATTTCTGCAACAAAATTGACAATTTTGTTTCTCCTAGTTTTGCATGATGGCAAACCACTTATCCGGACACAACAGCTATCCATTCAGTCTCAGTCCTGAGGGTTTCAGGAAGCATGTGGCTGATCGTGCATTGTAGTGTAGCATGAGCCTGGCATATAGTGTACTTGGAGCTGCATGTGTTCAGGGTTATCTTCCCCTGTGTTCTCCCTTGCACTGTCAGTTATCTTTGGAGTGTTTTGTTGTTGCTCCCTTAGTGGGGTTCCTTGCTTATGGTGGCCCCCACCCAGGGAGAGTCAGGGATCTGGTGACTCCTCTGTCTTAATCTAGGTCGGGAGCGACTTTGGCTGGTGGGGCACATTGGTGGTTGGGGGGGAGTGCTCCCCATCAGCGAGTCAAGGTCGGCCATCACAGCCATGAAACCCAGGCTGTCGGTTTACTTTTAGATCCAGCATAGCGTCCCCAGTGCCTGGGTGTACTGCTTGGTTTACCCTTCATGCCCTGGTAATCCTCTGTGGGTCTTATGGATATCCTCCTTTCCCCCAGAACCTGCTCTCGCCTTGTGCAAGTTTGAAGGGACGATCATTTGTTCTGCCTCCGCTATGCTGGATGTTGGGTTGGTGACATCTTCGATTCTGAATCCTGTGGGGTTTGCTCTCAGAATGTGGCTCTTCTTTCTGACCCTCCTGATACTTTCTCATCCATGGGGGCCTCTTCTTCATTCTGACTCTTGTGGTTTTCCTTCATCCCTGGTGTTCTTCCCATGTGTTCTTCCTTCCCTATGGGGTAGTTAGCTTCAAGTGGCCACAAAAACCAGTATTGAATATAATAAATTGAATGTTTCTGGGTTAACCCCAGTGGCTCCCTGATTACCTCCTCCCTTCCAGGTAGTCAGTTGAGTCTTGTTTGTGCATCTGTTCCAGGACTGACAGCTCAGACCCCTGGAAGGGGTGAGCTCCTTCCCCTCCTCCCCCCCTTCCCCAGCCAAGTGCGCGAGGTGGGGTGAATGAGTTCAAGTTAGTTTCGAGTGAATCAGTAGTAGGTTTACATTGTTGGGAAGAGTTCATTAGGCAGGTTGCAAGGTTTCAGTCTCTTTTGAATCTACCAGTGGTTTGCTTGCACTTGTCCCTGGTGAGGTGGTGAAATATCATCACTCCTTGCACCTTTGTGAGGGGGGTCAGGTTCTGGCTCTGGTCCCCAGAAGGCCTAAGAATTCCATGACTGATGCAACCTGGTAGATGGGAACCTCCTCAATGTATAGCTTCAAGGAGCCACCGAGGTTCACCAATAATTAGGCATTTTGTTACATTCCACGCTATTTTCTGAAGGGGAGCCCCTTCAGCTCCCCGTAGCTTATCCAGGCTGATACGCTAATGTCAGACTTTGGCATCAGTCATGTGTATGGAGTTCTGTGGGTCTACCAGGGACCACGAGCCAGAACTTGGCCCCCTCAGAGAGGTATGGAGAGCAATGGTCTATAGAAACCCCCGTGTGGTTGAAAGCATTCTATGTCTGCCATCGACCGGGTCAGGCACCCAGAAAGGTAAGCATCCCAAGACAAACGCCTATTCTGGTGAAAATCGCTACCAAAAGCCGAACAAGTGGATAGAACTCCCCAAAAAGAAACAAGCAAACGAGCATGACGTCACATGTTACCGCACCACTGTCTGCGCAGCTCCCTCCTCCCCGGGAAGGGGAAGGGGGAGCCCCAAATCCCTGTCCAGCTGGGCAGGGGTCTGGGGCTCCCTTTCCTTCAGTTCTGAGGCTGATGCTATGGGCATCAGTCGTGTACTCTGACTCCAGAGGTTGTTTAAGCACTGTACCTAGTGTGTGGTGACTGTCTTCTAGGTGGTGCGTGAGCTGGGAGTGATTCCCCAGTACTCAGGCTGCATGCGCCTAGGGTTTCCTTCCCTAGGTGCCTTGTAAGTACTGCCCTTGGGGCTTGGGGTTACCTTCCACAAGTTCCTTGGGTTCTGCCTTTGCTAGGCCATTTACTGCTTGGTTTTCGGCCGCCCTTTGTGTGTTAGGGTGTTCTGTCTCCCTTGTTAATCTTAGGGTAAGGGGCAGTTTTGTGCTGGTAGGGGCACAGGGTACTGCACAGCTTGTTTTCACTAATCATAGTGGCTGGCTCTGTTCCGCCTGGGTACGCTGTCCTCTTGCAGGGTTTTCTTTTTCTTTTGTTAGTCTGCCTGGTGGGGGGTCTGCCTTGGTTCTTGCCCCCTGTGTACTGAGTAGTCTTCCTCCTTCCATTGATTCCCCTGCTAGGTCCCCGTGAGTAATTACCTAAGTGTAATTACCTAAGTGTAGCTACAGGATGAGAGCTACGCTCGTGGTGTCCCGTCTTCCCAGCACTCTGTCATATAACGCTTTGAAACTACTGACGGTCTTGGCCTCCACCACCTTCTCACCTAACTTGTTCCAACCGTCTACCACTTGTTTGCGAAAGTGAATTTTCTTATATTTCTTCGGCATCTGTGTTTAGCTAGTTTAAATCTATGACCTCTTGTTCTTAAAGTTCCTGGTCTCAGGAAATCTTCCCTATCGATTTTATCAATTCCTGTTACTATTTTGTATGTAGTGATCATATCACCTCTTTTCCTTCTGTCTTCTAGTTTTGGCATATTTAATGCCTCTAACCTCTCCTCGTAGCTCTTGCCCTTCAATTCTGGGAGCCACTTAGTAGCATGTCTTTGCACCTTTTCCAGTTTGTTGATGTGCTTCTTAAGATATGGGCACCACACAACCGCTGCATATTCTAGCTTTGGCCTAACAAAAGTCATGAACAATTTCTTTAGTATATCGCCATCCATGTATTTAAAAGCAATTCTGAAGTTAGAGAGCGTTGCATAGGCTCCTCGCACAATATTCTTTATGTGGTCCTTAGGTGATAAATTTCTATCTAGAACCACCCCTAGATCTCTTTCTTTATCAGAATTCTTTAAAGATTTCTCACATAATATATAGGTTATGTGGGGTCTATGTTCTCCTATTCCACATTTCATAACATTGCATTTATTAACATTAAATTCCATTTGCCAAGTGGTGCTCCATATACTTATTTTGTCCAGGTCATCTTGAAGGGCATGACAATCATCTAAGTTTCTTATCCTTCCTATTATCTTAGCATCATCAGCAAACATGTTCATATAATTTTGTATACCAACTGGTAGAACATTTATGTAGACAATAAACATCACTGGTGCAAGAACTGACCCCTGTGGTACTCCACTTGTGACATTTCTCCAGTCCGATACATTGCCTCTGATTACTGCCCTCATTTTTCTATCAGTCAGAAAATTTTTCATCCATGTTAGAAGCTTACCTGTCACCCCTCCAATATTTTCCAGTTTCCAGAACAACCTCTTATGTGGAACTCTGTCGAAAGCCTTTTTTAGGTCCAGATAGATGCAGTCAACCCAACCATCTCTTTCCTGTAATATCTCTGTTGCTCGATCATAGAAACTGAGTAAATTCGATACACAGGATCTTCCAGATCGAAAACCATACTGTCTGTCTGATATTATATCATTTCTCTCCAGGTGTTCTACCCATTTAGTTTTAATTATTTTTTCCAATATTTTGACTATTACACTTGTCAATGATACCGGTCTATAATTAAGGGGGTCTTCCCTGCTTCCACTTTTGTAGATTGGAACTATGTTAGCCTTTTTCCACACATCAGCTACAACTCCTGTAAACAGGGATGCCTGAAAAATCAGTTGAAGTGGAATGCTGAGCTCAGGTGCACATTCTCTCAGAACCCATGGTGAAACTCCATCTGGACCAACTGCTTTGTTCTTATTTAGCTCCTTGAGCATTTTTTCCACTTCGTCTCTAGACACCTCTATGTGCTCTATGTTGTTCTCTGGAATTCTTATTGTGTCTGGTTCCCTGAAGATTTCATTTTGTACAAACACACTTTGGAACTTTTCGTTTAATGTTTCACACATTTCCTTTTCATTTTCCGTGAATCTATTTCCCATTTTCAACCTCTGAATATTATCCTTTACCTGCAATTTGTTGTTTATGAATTTATAGAATAGACCTGGTTCTGTTTTACATTTGTCTGCAATCCCTTTTTCAAAATTTCTTTCTGCCTCTCTCCTCACTGCCGTGTAGTTGTTTCTCGCATCTTTGTATCGCTGGTATGTTTGGGGGTTTGGCCTCTTCCTGTATTGATTCCATTTTTGTCTTTTGGTCTCTGGCCCTCTCGCAATTTCTGTTGAACCAATCCTGTTTCCTAGTTCTGCATCTCTGTTTTGGTATAATTTTTTTTGTGCCTTTATCATATATTTCACAAAACTTGACATACATCTCATTCACTTCCTTGCTTAGCAACAAGTCTGTCCAATTATACTCACTAAAAAAATTTCTAAGGTTGCCATAATGTCCTCTCCTAAAGTCAGGTTTTTCAATTGCATCAACCTTCTTATTTTCTTCCAGATTATAACGCATTGCATACTTTATTCCCAAAAAGACATGGTCACTTTTACTCAAGGGAGGAAGGTACTGAATGTCAAATATTTCTTCCTCCTTCCTGGTAAATATCAAATCTAGCATGGAGGGAACGTCCCCTTCCCTCATCTTCGTAGCTTGTTTAACATGTTGATACAAGAATGTTTCCAGGATGAGGTCTACAAATTTACAGGTCCAAAAATCTTCTGTTTTAGCTTCATATCTCAATTTGGAGATGGGACAGAAAAATTAGAAAAGGCGGTGGCATTGCTGTGCTGGTGAAAGAACACCTAAAGGTGAACGAAATAATGACTGCCAATCCACAAGAAGTTGACATAATAGAACTAGAGATCTGCCATGAGGATGATAAACTGATAAGAGTGTAATTGGATAAATTGGGTAAGAGTGTACACGTCCCGGGGATTCAGTTCTTAGAAAGTTGTTTGGTAGACTTGAGTGCCGGTTAGCAGTACCCTGTCTGGGCTTCCTTGAGCGTGATTCCATCTCAGGACCCTAGAAATCACCACGGGGTCGCATGGGTTCGATGAATGTGACCCCAGAGTCCCCCTCACTTTGTGCGAGTTCGAGGGTTGCTCTATCCCCTTGTCTCAGGGGTGACTCTCACTGTCTTTGCCTCCCTCCGTCTGCTGCCTGGTCGGTAGCACCTTCGGCCCGGAGTCCTACGAGTTTTGTTGCTTGTTTGTGACTCTGTTACCCAGTCTTATGCGGACTATGCTGGTGCAGGCATAGCGCGTTTCGCTGGTAGCAACGTGCTAGGTTGTTTGCTCCCCGGAAGCCCCTAGGCTGCCCCATTTTGGTTGGTGTGACGGGGCTTGAGGGTGTTGGTTGCTTCTGTTTTGTTCCTTCCATGCCCCCTTGTTTTTCCCCTGTTGTGGCCTTGTCTGGTCACCCCTTCCTCCCTGCATCCGGATCCTTACCGTCTGTGGGTTCGGAGTCGGGACGGGGTTTCGGTGGTCTTGAGACTCGGGCAATCTCGGGGGCTTCCCCTTCTGGGGATAGCGACGGGGGCATTCGAGCCTGTTCCTCCGTGTTGCCGTGTTGACTCATACAACAGTCATGTTGTATGAGTCGGCAAGTGGGCTCCCTGCCTTAGTACTTGTCCGGGTGCCCAGGCTTTTCTTGTGTGGCTGGGGCTTTGGGGGGCTGGCTCGGCCCCGGGACCTGCCTTGTGGGTTACCGGGGCTGGTGAGGGGCTAACTTGGTGGGCCTCGGGCGCCGGTATACCCGCCTGGGTTTTTCTACCTTCTGGGCGGGGCTTGCGGTTACGAGGAGTGGGGTTTTTCTTCCCCCTCTCCGTACGTGTTGTTGGGTATCGGCCCCTCCCCGGGTTCAGTTCCTTGTCTCTTGGATCCGTCAGTTCCGTCCTGTCGGTGGGTACGTTTCTCCACCCATCTTCTTGGGACGGTCCTTCACCGTCATGTTCCCCTCTTCTCGGGGTTCTGCATGACTTTTAGTCTCGGGTGCGACTGTGCCTTATGTGCCTTCATGCTTTACGCTTGCTTCTGTGTGTTCTCGAAGGTTCGGGAAGGATTTTGCTTCTTCCCAAATTATTGGAACATCTGTCGTCTTCCGGTGTGGCTCCCCTCCTGTACTTTTTAGGGCTTGTTGGTCCTCCTCCGTGCTTCTTCTCGGTTTTTGTTCCTGTTTCGTTCTTTCATGATTGTATCTTCTCCGTGCACTGTCCTACGCTGCACAGGATTGCCAGATTGGCCTCCTTGTAGCCCGATTGGGCTACTTGTAGCCACAGAAGAGCTATGCCATGTATGTTTCACTACTTACTATTCTTTTCGACTACAGTTCGCAGTTGACCTGTGTACTCTGAAAATGGTTTCATTCGTTAACGACACTATTTTATCTAGTTTTCCCATCAAATTCGTGCTTTTCTTTCTTCAGCTCGCGATTTCTTGTAACCCACGTCTGGCACCCCTGCCTGCGTATGCACCGTGGTAGTTTGTTTTGATATGGGCGGTGTAATTACCTAAGTGTAGTTACAGGATGAGAGTTATGCTCGTGGTGTCTCGTCTTCCCAGCACTCTTTGTCATATAACGCTTTGAAACTACTGACGGTCTTGGCAAGTGTGCTGGTGTTCTGTGCCCTTTTTTCTCGGGTGCTTCGCCTTTCGCTTCTCTCAATTCTCCAATCCGTGCCCCGTAGCTACTATGTTTTGGATTGCCGCTATGGGGAGGACGCTGGGTTTTTTCTGCGTGTGGGTGTGGGGCTCCTCCTTCACCTCTACCCTACTCTTCTCCTGCATGTGCGGCTTTGCCTTCTTCCACTGGCAATACTCCCGACATCTTCTCGGCCACGTTGTGTCGTGACATGTTCGTGCCTATGTTCGGCAGGTTAGTTTCTGCAGTCTGGTGTCTCTTTCGGCTGGGCGCTGGTTCGAATATACGAACATCGGGACACAGGTGACTGCAGCAGATCTCTTTGGCCTTATGAGGCGACTCCTCTTTATACCCATCCAGTCCCACTCTTATGCATGTCCAACCCATGCTTGAGTCCGGCACGGGGCCCCCACCTCCACCAGGTTACGAGGTACGATGGTGGGGGTGTCTGTTATGGGGTAAATGTTACTGTGTCAGGATGTTCCGAGGTGCCACTTTGCTGCAGTTTTCTAACTGTGGTTGCATATTGGGGATTGGGTGTGACGTTTTGTTTAGCCCTTCCGTGCTTCTTCCTGGGGCCTTCCTTGTTCGTTGGATTGTCTGTACTTGCCTAGTTGTGTTTGCGGGAGTTGAGCTCTGGCTTTTTGGTCCTGCTTCTCACCTGTCCTTTGCTACTGTGCGGGTTATTGTGCCTGCTGGGTTCTATCGTGTCTACGCTTGAAGCTGTGTGTGGTGTTTTCCTCCCCCACATCACTTCCTCATGCGTTCCATTTGTCTCCTACTCTGCCACTGCTTACTTCTTTCCAACGTTTCTCTGGCTCATTGGGCTCTCCTTCCACCGGTGTTCCCTGGTGCGTGTGCCCCTAGGGTTCCGTAGTCGGTCTTTCTCTACCCTATCAATTCCTTTGAGGATCTTGAATGTGGCGATCATGTCCTCATTGCTCGTACTCCTTGGTTCAAGTACTGATCTGGTGGCATGCCTTTGCACCTTTCATTCCGTTTGCTACACATTGTTGTGTGTTTTGTTTGTGCCTTTTGCCTCTCCTATTGCCAGGTTTGGGTTTCTGGTTTCTCTGCTTCCCTGCTTGTTGGCGTTTTACGGTCTCGTGGTGTCCCTTCTCTGGAGTCTCGCGTCAGAACTGTCGTCTCCATTCTCCTGGCGGGCTTGTCAGCGTTGCGATATTTTCTGTTCGGCAGACATTCCATCTCCTCCTTTGCCGGCTTGGGTTTCCGGCTCTGCTGGCTCCATGGTCGCACCCGAGATCTTTCTAGGCTCTGCCTCTTCCTAGGCTCGATTGGCCCATGGCGGGGCTGGTTCGGTTCTGCCTCGAGTCTCTCATGCTCTGTTGGTGGTCGGGTGGCTTCGTTGATGGTGTCTCACCTGCGTGCTTCTTCTTGGCGGCAGTGTAGGATTTTTTGCCGGTCCTTCCTTTTCCTTCTGTTACTTCTTCGGTAGCTGCGTTTGTTGGCGTGGTCTTGCCCTTCTCTTGTCAAGGTTTGGGGCCATCATCTTGCCCCATACTGTTGCCTCATATCCTGCGGCGCTGGCGGAGCCGCTTCAGCTTGCTTTCGGTATTGGGTTATGTCTGTGTGTGCAACCTGTCTGGTGCGTTGTTCACCTCCGGCCTGCTCATGCCCTTCCTGAGTCGTCCTGGTCTTTGGACAGAGTGCTCTCGTTTCTTTTCTCTCCACAGTTTGTTGTGGCCCCTTTGGTTCTGGATTGTTTGTTGAGGCTCTTTTTCTGTTGGCATTGGCCTCTAGGGTCGAGTCAGTAGGCTTCATGCTCTCCTCTGGCGCAGGGGT
>WNGS01052365.1:10933687-10947190 GCA_020271785.1 Procambarus virginalis
TCTTCCCATTTAGTTTTAATTATTGTTTCCAATATTTTGACTAATTACACTTGGTCAATGATACCGGTCTATAATTAAGGGGTCTTCCCTGTTTCCACTTTTGTAGATTGGAACTATGTTAGTCCTTTTCCACACCTCAGCTACAGCTCCTGTACACAGGGATGCCCGAAAAATCAGTTGAAGTGGAATGCTGAGCTCAGGTGCACATTCTCTCAGAACCCATGGTGGTCAAACTCCATCCGGACCAACTGGTTTGTTCTTACCTAGCTCCTGTAGCATTTTTTCCACTTCGTCTCTAGACACCTCTATGTGCTCTATGTTGTTCTCTGGAATTCTTATGTGTCTGGTTTCCCTAAAGGATTTCATTTTGTACAAACACACTTTGGAACTTTTCCGTTTAGTGTTCACACATTTCCTTTCATCTTCCGTGAATCTATTTCCCATTTTCAAAACCTCTGAATATTATCCTTACCTGCAATTTGTTGTTTATGAAGTTATAGAATAGACCTGGTTCTGTTTTACACTGTCCTGCAATCCCTTTTCAAAATGTCTTTCTGCCTCTCTTCCTCACTGCGTGTAGTTGTTTCTCGCATCTTGTATCGCTGGTATGGTTGGGGGGTTCGGCCCTCTTCCTGTATTGGTTCCAAATTTGTGTGTCCTTTTGGTCTCTAGCCCTCTCGCAATTTCTATTGAACAAGCCTGTTTTCTAGTTCTGCATCCTCTGTTTGGTATACATTTTTTTTTTGTGCCTTTATCATAATTTTCACAAAACTTGACATACATTCCATTCACTTCCTTGCCTAGCATCAAGTCTGTCCAATTATACTCACTAAAAAAATTTCTAAGGTGGCATGAATGTTCCTCTCCTGCAGTCTGGTTTCGCAACTGCTTTAACCTCTTTATTTTCTTCCAGCTTATACCGCATTGCATACTTTATTCCCAAAAAGACATGGTCACTCTTACCCAAGGGAGGAAGGTACTGAATGTCAAATATCTCTTCCTCCTTCCTGGTAAATATCAAATCTAGCATGGAGGGAACAGGCCCCTTCCTCATCCTCGTAGCTTGTTAACATGTTGATACAAGAATGTTTCCGGATAAGGCTCTAGCAGATCTAGTCAAAGTCTTCCTCTGTTCTAGCTTCATATGCCTCCCAGTCATGCATTTCAAGTTGAAGTCTCCATACTCAACAGTCCTGTGATTCTATCGTTATCCGCTCTCGCTATAAATCTCTCTCATTATGTGTTATAAGACCTTCTCGTTTACCATCTAGCTCCTCCTTTGACTCATGTGTTGCATGGCGGTGGACTATATGCATTTATGTATCATTAGTTTATCATCCTCATGGCTCCTAGATTTCATACGTCTATATGCAACTTCTTGTGGATTGGCAATCATTACTTGTCTTACCCTTAGCCGTGTTCTTTCACCAGCACAAGCACAGCCATACGCCTTTCCTATTTTTCTGTCCCGTCTCCAAATTGAGTAGGCCCCTTGGGAATATGACCTCATTAGGTTAAACATAACATCTTCAAGTTTTGTCTCCGTGTCGTGACATGTTCGTGCCTATGTTCGGCAGGTTAGTTTCTGCAGTCTGGTGTCTTTTGGCTGGGCGCTGGGTTCGAATATACGAACATCGGGACACAGGTGACTGCAGCAGATCTCTTTGGCCTTATGAGGCGACTCCTCTTTATACCCATCCAGTCCCACTCTTATGCATGTCCAACCCATGCTTGAGTCCGGCACGGGGCCCCCACCTCCACCAGGTTACGAGGTACGATGGTGGGGGTGTCTGTTATGGGGTAAATGTTACTGTGTCAGGATGTTCCGAGGTGCCACTTTGCTGCAGTTTTCTAACTGTGGTTGCATATTGGGATTGGGTGTGACGTTTTGTTTAGCCCTTCCGTGCTTCTTCCTGGGGCCTTCCTTGTTCGTTGGATTGTCTGTACTTGCCTAGTTGTGTTTGCGGGAGTTGAGCTCTGGCTTTTTGGTCCTGACTCTCACCTGTCCTTTGCTACTGTGCGGGTTATTGTGCCTGCTGGGTTCTATCGTGTCTACGCTTGAAGCTGTGGTGGTGTTTTCCTCCCCCACATCACTTCCTCATGCGTTCCATTTGTCTCCTACTCTGCCACTGCTTACTTCTTTCCAACGTTTCTCTGGCTCATTGGGCTCTCCTTCCACCGATGTTCCCTGGTGCGTGTGCCCCTAGGGTTCCGTAGTCGGTCTTTCTCTACCCTATCAATTCCTTTGAGGATCTTGAATGTGGCGATCATGTCCTCATTGCTCGTACTCCTTGGTTCAAGTACTGATCTGGTGGCATGCCTTTGCACCTTTCATTCCGTTTGCTACACATTGTTGTGTGTTTTGTTTGTGCCTTTTGCCTCTCCTATTGCCAGGTTTGGGTTTCTGGTTTCCTCTGCTTCCCTGCTTGTTGGCGTTTTACGGTCTCGTGGTGTCCCTTCTCTGGAGTCTCGCGTCAGAACTGTCGTCTCCATTCTCCTGGCGGGCTTGTCAGCGTTGCGATATTTTCTGTTCGGCAGACATTCCATCTCCTCCTTTGCCGGCTTGTGTTTCCGGCTCTGCTGGCTCCATGGTCGCACCCGAGATCTTTCTAGGCTCTGCCTCTTCCTAGCTCGATTGGCCCATGGCGGGGCTGGTTCGGTTCTGCCTCGAGTCTCTCATGCTCTGTTGGTGGTCGGGTGGCTTCGTTGATGGTGTCTCACCTGCGTGCTTCTTCTTGGCGGCAGTTGTAGGATTTTTTGCCGGTCCTTTCCTTTTCCTTCTGTTACTTCTTCGGTAGCTGCGTTTGTTGGCGTGGTCTTGCCCTTCTCTTGTCAAGGTTTGGGGCCATCATCTTGCCCCATACTGTTGCCTCATATCCTGCGGCGCTGGCGGAGCCGCTTCAGCTTGCTTTCGGTATGGTGTTATGTCTGTGCTGTTTGCAACCTGTCTGGTGCGTTGTTCACCTCCGGCCTGCTCATGCCCTTCCTGAGTCGTCCTGGTCTTTGGACAGAGTGCTCTCGTTTCTTTTCTTCTCCACAGTTTGTTGTGGCCCCTTTGGTTCTGGATTGTTTGTGGAGGCTCTTTTCTGTTGGCATTGGCCTCTAGGGGTCGAGTCAGTAGGCTTCATGCTCTCCTCTGGCGCAGGGGTTTTCAGCTCCTTTAGTCATGGCGATAGGTTATTTGTCTGCAGCCGTCGCCCTTTTTTCTGGCATTGAATGAGACTGCTGCTTTTCGGAGTGGCCCTTCAGTTGTGGATGCTTGGTTGGTCGAGCTGGAAGTGCATCGTGTGTTTTAGGTCCACAGGGTTGTTATGGCTAGCCAGCCTGTGGTCTATCCCTAGTGTCCATGACGTTTCCAAGTTCGCTGCTCTTGCTGCAGTTTTTGTCTGCAGCAGAATGTCTGGGCTGACATTCGAACACAGGGAGTTTGGCGATCAAGCAAGGTCCTGGCTGCTCGATATCTCTTGCACATATCTGGGCCTAGTCAGGCCTGTGTCACTTTGGGTTGTCAGTTGCAGCCAGTTGTCTCGACTTCGAGTTGAGGAGTGAGCAGCAATCGCCTCCCGGGTCAGTCCCTTTACTTTTCCTCTGTTGGTAGTTAGCTCTGGGGAGCTAAAGGGGCTCCCTCCCCCCCCCCAGAAAACCAGCACTGAATGTTATGTAATGAAACGCCATTTTCTGGATGAGACCCGGAGACTTCCAGCATCCCTCGCTCCTCTGGTCGGCAGGTTTTTTGCGTGTTTTGACACCCAACCTCAGAACTGAAGAGTGGATAGACAGGCGGGGGTCTGGTGCTACCCCTTTCCCCTCCCAGGGGGGGAGCTGCGCGGCGACGTGTGATGTCATGCTCGTTTGCTAGTTTTCTTTTCTGGGGAGTTCTATCCACTTGTTTAGCTTTTGGTAGCAATATTTTCACAGAATAGGGGTTTTGTTTTGGGACACTTACTTTTCTGGGTGCCCGACCCGGTCGAAGGCAGACATAGAATGCTTCCAACCACACGGGGGTTTCTATAGGCCATTGCTCCCCATGCCTCTCTGAGGGGGCCAGGTTCTGGCTCGTGGTCCCTGGTAGGCCCACGGAACTCCATACACATGACTGATGCCAAAGTCTTGACATTAGCATATCAGCCTGGATAATTTCTGGGGAGCCTCTGGGTCTCACCCAGAAAATAGCATTTCATTACATTCAACACTGGTTTTTTGTGTGTTGCCAGATTGCTGAAGTAGTTTTAGAGCTGTTTAACTTTTTTCTTTTTGTTATCCATTTTCTTTGTACACAGTTGGAATGGTTGGCCTTAACCCTTAAACTGCGCATGGCGTATATATACGCCCTGAGTAACATGTCCGACGGTGCGCATGGCGTATATATACGCCATAGGGTGCCATTCCCGATTCAAATGGCCCGCGGCTACACGGGGTTCACAGCTTCCTCAGGGCTCTTGTAAACAGACGCAATTTAAAAAAAAAATCGTGGGCAATATTCTCAGGTGTGAGAGGCACAGTACTGTTGGAGCAACCAAGGCTGGCGCACGCAGCATGAGCGATCAGCATTGCTGTTCAGCTTGTGACCACAGCATCACCGAAAAATGTCAAATAAATATATAACTGTTATTATTTAGTGATGACAATATTACAGATGACCCGTGACTGTGATATAAATAACCAGGGTTGTGATAATAGCAGGATTGTTGTAATAATTAGCGCTGTGGAGGAGTGATGCTGAGAGACTGAGGGAGACAGCATCGTTTACTGACTGTGTGGCCACCTGTTATTGTTTACATTCACCATACCAGCTCAGTGGTTCTCTATGGTGAACACAAATGTAGATACTTATATATAATGTGTGTATTAGTGTAATAACAGCAAAAGGATTATGCTGGGAGGAGCCATTTGGGTGACGGAGGTGACGTCGTCTGCACGATTTGTCAAGCTGTTTAGAGGGTGGCCACTATGCTCTTTGGCGCACTACAAGCTTAGGTGTACAGTTACAGTGCATAAAACATGTAGATATTTATATAATATGTGTATATAGGGTAATAACACTGCAAACAGTATTGTTGGGGGAGAAAGTTTAGTGCGTGTGACCTTGAATGAGTGAGGGAGCCGCCAGCCGCCAGCTGTGTATACCGACGACTCTTAGTGCCTGAACTAACTATATCAGCTTAGCTGTACAGTTGTGGTGAACAAATATATACATACTTATATATAACGTCTGTATATAGTGTAATAACACCACAAATGGTATTGTTGGGGGAGAAAGTTTAGTGCGTGTGTTGAGGGAGTGGCAGCGAGTGGCTGGCTGGTGTGTGGCGGTAACTCTTCGTTGCTTTTCGACTCTCAATACCAACTTAGTGGTTCGTTATGGTGACCAAAATATGCAGATACTTATATATAACCTGTGTATAGAGTGTAATAGCAGCAAAACTATTTGTTTATTGTTTTATGAACATAATAATTGAATTACTAATATGCACACCATACGTTTGAGTATAGCGATTATTCACCACTTTTATTATATAAATATATTACAATACACACTATTGAATAATATTACTGCAAAAAAACTAAGAAAAATCAATCGGAGACATTGAAACAATTAGGTAATAATATCTTTGTGGCAACTCCCATCTGTCAGCGCGGGTGACGCTGACCGGCCCTGGCGACCGCTCTGTCAACGCCCACTTTTTGCCAGACTTCCTCGGTCAATTGCGCCCAAAATATGTGACCTACGATTTTTTTGCTATTTTTCCCGTGCTCAGGGGACACAAATTAACGTGTTTAGAAGACGAAAAAAAATTTTGATTTTTTTTTTCTTGCGCACAGGGGTGTAAATGTCCCCAGGACCCCTGAGCAGTGTAAGGGTTAATTAACTAGTAGAATCAGTCTTTACCTCTAATGAAGACTAACGCAGTTAGTTAAAAACAAAATAATAGGATCAAAGTTAAGTAAAGATTCATGCTGGTATTCTTCGCAAATAAGATGCATGCTTTACATGTATTTATTTATTTATTTATTTCTTATTTTTTTTCGACTCATTCATTAATATATAATTTTTTTTTTTTTTTTACAGACATCAGAAGAGATCAAACATCAATCATGTGCAAGTGTTCTTCAGTGTAAATTAGAAGATATTGCATCACTAGAGGAAAATTAATGGAAATAGAGTCTGAAATGACATTGGTTAAAGATAATTTGACTACAGCTCAAGCTGACTTGACTTTGGCACAAAATGAAAAGAAATCCCTCCACGACACACTGTATCAGGAGCGGACTACTCTAGAAACTATAGAAAAGGCAAAATCAGAACTTCAGTGTAAACTGGATACAGTGAGCAGTGAAAAGCAAGGCTTTCTAAAAATTTAGATGAATATGTGGAAAAAGTTAATGTATTGAATGAAAGTGTTAAATCACTAAAGGAAGAGAATGAGAAGAGTGTATCAAAATTCATTAAAGTGGAGGCTGAACTTAGTGGAGTGTACACGAGTGTGATGCTCTTAGAGATCAACTAAAAATTTCGAAGATGATCTTGTGCATAAAATTGAACAGTCTGAAATGGTAACTGGGTTAAGGGAGACAGTGAAGAACCTGGAAGATGAATTGCTGGAAAAGAAACAGGTATGTATCTGGCTTTTATGATATGATAGTATTCTATATTCTCTCTGATAGTATTCTATATTCTCTCTAATGTTCTGTTTCCTACTTCAGTTCAAAAGCTACATTTATCATTCAAATTAATCCACTTTGCCCCTCCTTTCGGATGATGACTCTGTCCCAGGTCCAGCTGCTTTTGGAGCCAGGCGCTTGGATCTTTCCCCTGGACCTCCAGGATACATATTGGCACGTCCCAATTCATCTGGGGTTCAGGGACTGGCTCAGTTTTGTCGAGGGGCAGAAGGCTTACCGCTTTCATTGCCTTCCATTCAGCTTGAATCTGGCACCTCACGTGTTCACACGCCTTTCCCGGGTCATGGTGACAAATTTGCGTCTGTTAGGGATTCGGGTTTCGGCTTTTTCGACGACTGGTTGGTATGGGCTCCCAGCCAGTTCGCGTGTCTGCTCTCCAGGGATTTGGTTCTTTCCCAGTTTTCTGGGCTCGGGTTCTTGGTGAACTGGAGGAAGTCCCATATGGTTCCCTCTCAGGTTCAATCTTGGCTAGGTCTTGTATGGGATTCCTGGACCGCTTCCTTGTCTCTCTCCTGTGGTATTGCTGTGGCTGCAGTCCTGCCTTCGGCAGTTTTTGGAGGGCACCCAGGTTAATTGTTGGTTGCTTGAGCAGCTGTGCTGAACTTCGCCGTGCTGGGCTACCCGTTCGTCTGGTCGGATCTGGCTTCGGCGGCTGTTCTGGTTCCTTCGGTGACGTCCTTTCTGCCGCTCTAGCTAGGTTCGGACCCCAAGGACCTTGCATCGGCTGCTGCATCGCCGGCTACCTCTTTGGATTTTTCGGGGTGCAATGCAGTGGCACCTAACCAAGCCCTCACTCGATGCATTCACGGATGCCTTATTTTTCGGCTGGGGTTTTGTGCTCACCAGGCTGGCCAGAGTCAGTGGGGTCCTTCTGTCCGTCGGGTTCACAGCACAGCGCGAGAGTTCATGGGGGTGTGGCATTCGCTTCAGAGGGTTTGTGTCAATCGCAGATCGACGATCCGGCTCCAGTCGGACTATTTCCCTGTGATTCATTGTCTGAACCACGGGGGTACGATGTGGTCCTTGGCTTTTTGGGGCTGGTCGCTTAGGGTGACTCGTTTGCCGAGTTCTTGGGGTTTGGCTCTCCTGGTGGTTCATGTCCAGGGAGTGTCCAACATCCTGGCGGACAGCGTGTCCCGGTTCATTCTCGTCCACGAAATGAACGGTCGACGCCGACTTCTTCAGTTGGCTCTGCCAGATATTCGGGCTCCTGGAGGTGAACCTCTTCGCGTCTGCGTGGTCAAGGCGTCTTCTGGTATGTGTGGCACCCTTCCCCGACTGCGAGGCTGTCGGAATCGACGCCTTCCGGCAGAACTCCTCGAGGTGGGAGTTCCTGTACCTCCTTCCCCCCCTCCCCCATTCCGCTGTTGCTCCAGGAGACTGCGGGGAAAGCTGCTTAGACGGCGACGTGGTGACGTCATGCTTGATCTTGAGGTTATTTTGAGATGATTTCGGGGCTTTTAGTGTCCCTGCGGCCCGGTCCTCGACCAGGCCTCCACCCCCAGGAAGCAGCCCGTGACAGCTGACTAACACCCAGGTACCTATTTCACTGCTAGGTAACAGGAGCACAGGGTGAAAGAAACTGTGCCCATTGTTTCTCGCCGGCGCCTGGGATCGAACCCAGGACCACAAGTCCAGTGTGCTGTCCGCTTGGCCGACCGGCATCCAGTATCCAGTTTCATCCATATGCTTGTTTCCTCATTTTTGTTTGGAGAGTTCTTTCTGCTAGTTCGAATCTCAGTAGCAATTTCTTACCCAGAATAGAGGTTTGTTTAGGGATGCTTACCTTTCTGAGTGCCTGACCCAGTCGATGGCAGACATAGAATGCTTCCAACCACATGGAGGCTTCTATAGGTCATTGCTCCTTGTGCCTCTCTGAGGGGGCCAGGTTCTGGCTCATGGTCCCCGGTAGGTCTAAGAACTCCATTCACATTGAATGAAGCCAAAAGTCTAATATTGGCAATATCAGCCTGGATAGCTCCAGGGAGCCTCTGGGTGCCTCCGGGGTCTCGCCCAGAAAATAGTGTTTCATTACATTCAACGCTAGTTTTTTACATATCCTACAGGTTGAAGGGCAACCGAGGGGGCTCCCACCAGAAACCCAATGTTGAATGTATTGAAACACCTCTTTCTGGAGGAGCCCAGTGGTTCCAGGAATATTACCCTCCCCACCCTCCAGATTTGTCAGTTTGTCACTGGGTTGTTCATCGGCTCCAGAACAGAGATGGGAAGCCGGCTGGGGCCAGGCCACTTGGTGGTGGTAATCGTTACTCTCGAGTTTTGAGCTAGTTTGAGTGAATATCTTTTTCTGTTTGAATCATTTGCAGGGTTTGGCAGTTTTGAGGCTTAGAATTCTGTGAACCCTCCAGTTGTCTGTAAAGCTTCATTGACATTTTGGAGGATTTTTCCAGTGGGGTGCTTGATTGTCACATGCTTCCTGTGCCTCTTTGAGAGAGGAGGGGCAGATTCTGACTCTGGTCCACAAACAGAACTTCTGTAATTGATTCGACCTTTTAGTATGGAGCAATCTCAGCATGACAGCTTCAGGGAGCCAACTGGGCTCTTTCAGAAACTAATTGATCCTTGTTTAAGTACTTCATTTATGTAGAAAATATTTTGTCCTCCAGTGAGGTTCTGTAGTGAGGAAGGAAAGGAAGCTACTAAGGGAAGGGGAGTTTATTCCAAATTAAGCATTGAGTATATTGAAATAAACTTTAATGGGTTGGGCCTCATTCCTGCCCTGTACTATTTTCCTATCCTTCAGCTCTTGGGGTACTTGGGCTTGATGCAAGGGGGGGGGGCATACTTGCTTGGTCTTGGAGAGCAGAGGTAGTTTTTGCAAAGCTGTTGCAATTGCTTTTAGAGCTTTACATTGTAGTTAGCTAATTACCAAACATTATCAGAGCACATTAATGATATTTTGCAACTAAAATTTTAGGGTAATTCTCTTCGATAGTGAATTGATTGTCGATTCTCACTTGCTCCCTTTTCTGGGTAGGAGGAAAGTGTGATGGTAATATGGCACGTGTTCGCTGTTAAGCTTGGGAGCTACATTTTTGCCAGTGCCTAAAGTAAAGGAAACTACTGTGGTACCGCCCAGAAAGGGGCATTTCATTACCCTCAAAACGATGTTTTTATGACTAATATGGAAGTGTTTCTTTAGGCTCTAAAAGTCCAAGGCCAAAGACTAGCTGATATGAAGAAGACCATACAGAGAGAGCTCAAGTTGACGGCAGACTCGCCAGATTGTGCAGCAGACCCTCGCGTTGACTCCAGGACACGAGATACATCTCCCATTATCAATGGTTAGAAAGAAAATCTTTGTGAAGTAAATTAAATTATTTAGCAGTTCCAAAACTCGGTGTCCTTTAATTGTGGTTTTAGTTCTTTTGTAAACCTTGACAAAGTTAACTTAATTATTAATGTAATAGTACTGTGCAAGTCTTGCTCGTATACACTAATTATAAATGATGTCACTTATTTGATGAACTTTATGCAAGATTTCTATTCTTGTAAGCAAGTTTACATATTTAATGCATAATACGTTTAACATTTTGATCATCTTTGGGTATTTTCAGCAAACTCCTCGGAAAATAGCTCTTCTGTGGGACTATCAACTGTTAATGGCAGTGATAATGGTTTGAATGTAAACCACACATACCTCAAGCATGTCATCATAAAGTATCTCACTTCTAGGGAGTATGAGGTCAGTAATCCTTTTCCTTAGTTAACATTGTTAATACATCATTGGGCACATAGTTTGTAGCATGATAATTATGATTTAAAAATACTTTGCCAAGGATCAGTTGGCTTGTTTGGTAATTATGTATGTAGGTTTAATAAATTTGTTTTAGAAAGAATATCATTGAGTATGATTAACATATCTTGTACTGGCATCAGAACAGTAGTCAGATACTCATTCTGCAATGAGTTGTTGATATTTTCTAGGCTGTTCATCTGACTCGTGCTGTTGCCACTTTGCTTCAAATGACCACTGAAGAAGAGAAATTGCTGCGAGAGACACTAGAATGGAAGATGTCATGGTTTGGCTCGAGACCCAATTTAGGTAAGGGCCAGAATGCCAAAACAATCCCTCCATCTCAATGACATCCTTGGTGGTTGTCATAGCAGCACCTAAGCAGGTTATATCATCTGTCAGAAGTTGAAGATCCAATTACTGGAATAGTTATTATTTTACATATAGGGAAGCATCTGTGAGTGTAAGAGCAGATATGCTGCTTATATCTTTGGTAATAATGTATATAAATGACTTAAAGAAGCAGCTGATTGTTGCTTCCTTAGCAGAGCATATTTTTGTTATCCATTTAGTATGTTTTATAAGTACTGTTGTCCAAGTTTAAAGAGCAGAGCTTCATTAATCACAATGTTACTTGATGAACAAGAAATAGCATTATACTTGTATATAAGTTCAAAGCTTATTACCTTAAATATTCGATATTCATCTGATGTATGATGCTGAAACCTCATGCAGAGACTACTGGGAAAATGTTCATTAAATATTAATATTTCTTAATTGTTGACCGTGGTCAACTTGGTCAACAAGTATATATATTGGACAGGAAACTTATTTTGAATCCTGTACTTATCTTGAATGATATTAGCTCTGCCTTGATGTTCATGTACTTTCACTTACAACAAAATGTTACATTTTCTCACTGAAGAATTAGAAATGATGCTATAATATTTGTTTGGGTGTCTTTGTTTACCATGATCTTTAATCTAGTTATAAATGTATTAAATTTTGTTGTCAGCAATAGGGAATTGGGAGATATATTGGCTTTATCTGAAAATATAGTTTTATAAATGAATGATATTGAATTGGAAAACAAAAAGTAATAAAGTGGACTCATAAACAAACATATATTTAGTGTTGATCACAATTCTTGAACTCTTCAACAGCCCACACTAATTGAATCCTGATACTCCAGATAGACAGAGCCAGTTCAACTCAGGACCTGAAATTACCTCCACAGACAAGTCAGTACCCTTTAAACTGACTTAAGCAGGGTATATGCGGTAGTATCTTTTATTTGAGGGCAAACGTTTCATTTGGGCTAGATCGAGGAACTTTAAATTTGAGAGACCAGTTTTTAAATCTACTCTCATTGAAATGTTTTATAATTTCTATTCAACATTATATTCATTAGCAATTTTGTCTGAATTTTAATGGCCAGTTCTTACTTAATGCTTTGAAACCCATTTTTTTATGTACAAGAATAATAGTTTCATTAGGTTTAGGCACATCCGAAGCATATGCATCATGGTTTAGGTAACAATTTTTGTTGTTAGATGCATTTGAGAAGATGAAACAGTGGCACATTAATATTTTTAGGCAAACATGATAGTTCGTTGTGAAAGACAAATGCTGTCAGTGATTGTTCAGGAAACTTATCCTTATTATACAGTATAATTGTCAAATAGTTTGTTGGTTCCAAACAAAGATTATTTGAACACAAAAAGAGAACAAAAAATATTATAAACAGTAGTTCATGTTAAGAAAGAGTGATACTTTGTCAGTTAATATTTGGTGTGTGTGAAGAAAATATAAGATTGGTGCATCAGAATCTTACATTAAACTGCATATCACTTCAGTAACAGAAATATAGAAAGTGAGTGAATGAAGCTAGAGTGAAGATTCTATGCAATTTTTGTGAAAATTATTTATAAGTGCTTACTTACCATATATGGAACATGAGGTATAAATTCTGATAGGATAATTCTGTACTTATGTATTTTTTCTCGAGTATGTTTTGTATGTGTGTGGCATGTAATAAAAAAAACAAATCTACCATCAGGAAAATTTGAAACCTAAATATACTTGGCAAAAGTAGGCCATTCAATTGAAATCATTCTTGCAAGTTATACAGATTGAATAATAGCTAATATAATAAGTCTACTGACCGACTTCAAATTTTAATTTTAAATTCCATATTAGCGTTACAGAACAAACTGCATAATGTGTTTTCCTTTCACTTGCATTATTGCAATAATTATTCATAATTTATAATTTAATTTATAATTTAATTTATAATTTAGTTGACCAATATTTAGAATGATAGATTATCACCAAAAACCTTTTAATAATAAGGCACTCAATTAAGGTTCTCTGAAATTTCAGAGAACCAAACACAATAAGAATTCCAGAGAACAACATAGTGTATAATGGTGTCTAGAGATGAAGTGGAAAACATGCTAAAGGAGCTCAGTAAGAACAAAAGCAGTTGGCCCAGATGGAGTTTCCCATGGGTTCTGAGAGAATGTGCATCTGAGCTCAGTATTCCACTTCACCTGATCTTTCAGGCATCCCTGTGTACAGGAGTCATAGCAGACGTGTGGAAAACAGGGTAACTAGTTCCAATCTACAAAGTGGCCGCAGGGAAGACCCTCTCAATTATAGATCTGTATCATTGACAAGTGTAATAGTGAAAGTATTGGAAAAAACTAATCAAAACTAAATGGGTAGAACACCTGAAAGAAAGGATATAATATCAGACAGACAGTATGGTTTTCGCTCTGGAAGATCTTGTGTATCGAAATTTACTCAGTTTCTATGATCGAGCCACAGATATTTTACAGGAATGAGATGGTTGGGTTGACTGCATCTATCTGGACCTAAAAAAGGCTTTCGACAGAGTTCCACATAAGAGGTTGTTCTGGAAACTGGAAAATATTGGAGGGGGTGACAGGTGAGCTTCTAACATGGATGAAAAATTTTCTGACTGATAGAAAAATGAGGGCAGTAATCGGAGGCAATGTATCGGACTGGAGAAATGTCACAAGTGGAGTACTACAGGGGTC
>WNGS01052365.1:10958087-10985914 GCA_020271785.1 Procambarus virginalis
TGTATAATGTACCTTATCATAAATGCCCTTGCAAAATATTACACACTATGACTGTCCCAACCAATTAAGAAAATTATGACAGCTTGCATATCAATGGCAAACAAAATAAGCATTGAATGTAATGAAATGTCAATTTCTGGGTGAGCCCCGGTGGCTCCTGTAGCTTACATCTCCAATGTGTGTAATGTCTAAAAGTTGCATCAGTTACGGTGATCTCTGGCATACTGGAGACCCACAGCCAGAACATGTTCTCCTTACAGATGCTCAGGGAGCAGTGGCAATTGTCTTATTTTATATGCCACCACCTAGAAAGGCACCCAAAAAGTCTGTGAGACAAATCAGACCACAGCCAACTACTTCCTATACCTGCAGACTCAAAACGGCCATAGAACTTCCCCATACAGTATTAGATTAAAAAATCTGAGTTCCCTAAAGCCCAAATGGGCAGCTCCAGGGCCTCCAACAAGACAACCAACCTGGCCCGTTGCAAGAAAGAGAAGTGATACAGAAGCGATCATACAATGCAGCCGCTGCCTGATCTGAGATCATCAGATAAGGTATGAGTAAATTGGAGCACAAGCAAGGAACAAATCCCTCAAGATTCTGGGTTGTAGGTGTCCCCGACCTAATAGGCAGCATGATGGAAGCAGTACTGACGATTGTCTCCCTGAAGCAGGGGTGACCAACACCCTTCAAATTCACACAACACAAGAATGGGTTTGGAAGAAGTATCCATGGTATGACAGAGCCCACAGGAGTTTTCTAGGGGCCATAGAGTGAATAAGCCCTATGGGAAGCCCAGGCACTGGTGCCAGCTAAGCTGAGTAAACCCTATCTGTAGCAGGCAAACCGACTGCAAGTAGCAGTCGCAAAACCTCGGGGGGCAACAGAGGAGGACCACCACCACAACCTAGGCTAAGCCTAATAAGGCGCAAAGCAGACCTCCTTTGCAACAACATACAGAAATGCCAGAATGAAAACAAAAGAAAAACCTCCAAAATCTCACAACATGCAAACTAGCAGCCAGAGAGAAACACTGGCCGCCGCATGATAACATTGCAGGCTGTGCCAGCCGCAGTGCACCCCACCATGAAACAACGGGGTGTTTCCCCATTGACCCCTGGACAACCACAAGCACAGAAGCTCCCTAGCGGGGAAATGATTCCCGAATGCCCCTGGGAAGATAACCCTGACCATGCAAGGGTAGTAATCACGGCGCACCTTGGGAAAGTAACCTTGGAAGCATGCCGCTCCGGTAACCTGTAGAATTCCAGGAATGTCCTGAAAATCCAGATTTTCAGGACATTCAACAAAGATGTACTGTAAGAGTGCAGTTCGGACAATAAGGGGCAGGGAGTCACTCCATTAAGTGCCCACAAGTTAAATGTGTATGGCCTATACGTAACCTCACCAGAGCCACTTCCCACTGTTGGTTAAGGAGATAGAAGGAAGACCAAGGGGACAGACAACCCTTAAGAGCACACAGTTTGTTACCAGTAACAGAAGACCAACAATCAAGGAATGAATGACAGGGTAAAAATCAGATTAAGGAGAACCTTTTCAGGAAATAGGACAAATGTGGATAGTCTCCTTAGCAGTAGTGTCCGCACGCTCATTTAAGGAAATACCAACATTACTGGGAACCCAGCAAAACTGTATACAGGGTAGTCTTAAATCTGTTGGAGATAAGAAACAGCCAATGTTGAATTGTGACTACCACAGGATGTACTGGATTACAGGACTCCAGAACCATAAGGGCACTGCCAGAGTCAACTACAATGATAAAGCAAAGTTGTCAGTGAAAAGGCAGTTGACGATGTGCATACAAGATTCCACAAAGTTCTGCCATAAAAGATGCTAGTCTCCGGGGGTATCCGGCACATATCGGTTTGGTCAGGAAACGCTACAGAGTAGCTTACACTCGTCATAGACTTGGACTCTATCTGTGACTAGGGCAATGTTGTGGGAGAGGGAAGAAAACTGTTAAAGTAAAAAGCATTTCAGAATTGTAGAAGGGGTAGACCATGTGGGTCAAAGTTTTTCAAAACAATGGAAATGGAACCCTCCATGGTTGGTAAGAATGGAACAACATGGGGAGAAATGTTGTTAACATGACTTTAAAGGGAATCTTGTAAGTGAGACAGCCTTACAGAAAAAAGGTGATGAAAGGGAAGAGGGACTTCAGCAATGGTAACGGTCAAAGCACAACATAAGTGAGAGTGAGGAATGTTGTAGGGACTGTGCAAGGTAGCGAAGACAGTAGCCATCACAACAATCATGCAGAGACAGGATGCCTGTTTCAACATACTGTACAAGCTCAGGATAAGGGACGAATGAAAGGCACCAGAGCCGAGGTGTAACCTAGTATGGTGCAGGGCATCAAGGTGATGAAGAGATGAAGGACAGGCAGAACAGAAGAGTAAGCAGGACAGCCATAATTGTGTTTAGACAGCACGAGAGGGGAATGTAAATAGAGAAGTAAATGCCTATCAGCTTCCCAAGAAATATGGGATAAGACTAAGTAAGTTAGGGCATTAGTCTATCTATTAATATATCCATCCATCCATCTATATATCTGTCCAGCTACTTATCAATAAATGACATCAATCGCAAGTTGAACCCGTCGTTAGAGGAAAGGCGAATCATCACCTCGACAGCATTGGGCATGATTGTCATCATACAGCACTGAGTAAATGCCAGAGGGTAGGGAGGATGGAAAACCATTGAGTGCAACCAGGTAAAAAGCAGTGCACAGAACACTACCTTTAGGAACACCTTTGTATTGTTGAGAAGAGTCGGCGAGAGAGGTATCAAGCCTCGCTATAAATGAACAGCTAGAGTGGATTTTTTTTTTGGGGGGGGGGGAGGGAGGGATTGCCTGAAGGTAAAAAGAACAGAGTTGGGACAGAATATGGTATCTCTAGGTGGTGTCATACACCTTTTCCAGGTCAAAAAGGACAGCAACAATGGAGGTCTTTGCAGCAAAAGCAGTATGAATAGAGACCTCTAAGTCCACTGAGACATCAGTTGTGCTGTAACACTTGTGAAAGCCAAATTGAGAAAGGGAAAGGTGGCGATAGTGTTCTAAGAACCACATTAGATGGACATTGGCCATATTTCAAAATGTTTGCAGATGCAACTCGTCAGGGCAATGGGGGTAGAATTCCTTAAGAAATGTCCTTTTAGAACCTTGTTTCTGAATAGGAGACCAATTCCTCAAGCTAATCATTGGGGACTGACTCCTCCTTCCAGATACGGTTATAAATATTCAATAAATATTGAAATGTTCATGAAGGGAGATGGAGCATCTCATAATGAATGTTATCTGAGCCTGCTGCCGTTGAACTATAGAAAATTACGGCAGACTGGAGTTCCAATGAGAAAAGGGATAGTTATAAGGGAGCTGGAGATGGGTGTGAAGTCTAAATGACAAGATTTAAGAATGGGCTTATGAGTAAGGAAAGTGGGAGGAAGATGAGAACTGAGCCAACAGTTGAAAAGCGCAAACCCAGTTTGAATGCGACCAACACCGGATTCACTACAATAGCACTATGGAGGTGAAGGGCTGGCGAAACATCTGGCACATACTCACCTGCTATCATCCAGATTTCCTTCCAAATCTGGGGGAGAGGAGTGTCAACCTTAGGATTTCCAACTCTCTCTCTCTCTCTCTCTCAGGCATCTGTCAGTGCCAGTGTTACTTCCAGGTGAACACTTACAGTGCACAGCCAGAAAACAGTAGAAATTTCACCGGGAAATGTACTTTTATGTGCCACAGGAGGTAGAGCGAGGAACAGAGCGAAGTGCCGAGTCAAATATGGTGTCATGAAAAAGTAGGTGGGCTCAAGGAAGAGGCAGATCAGAGAGGTCAGAAAGAGAGAGAGTGGTGTGGAGAGAAGAGATTTCAGCCAGCCTTTTCAAACTGCCACCTAGGGAATTAGAAGGGAGGGTGAAAAGAAAAGGATACAAGGCTTGGAAAATGGTCACTGTTATGGAGGTCATCAAAAACCTCCATGTGAAATCTAAATAAAGAGAAGACAAGAAAGGGTGAATACGCGAGTCAATATGAGTTGGTTCATGATAATATAATCATGATGACCCAACCACAAACTAGAAAGTGAAGGGACAACGACGTTTCGGTCTGTCCTGGACCATTCTCAAGTCGATTGTGATGATGATGTTTTAGATGATTTAGCTACTCAGAACGAAGTGTTCATGTAGCACAGGCTATGGTTAGCCCGTAATTGAGTTCGTTATTCGCAATAACCTTGTTACTGTGATATTTGGGTCAAAGTTTTAAATAGCTGTGGGGATTCCAACTTTTCCCCATTTCTTTTTCTCTTCTGTTTTAGTCTTGTTTTAATAACATTATCTTGGTGGTGGATGTGTATGCAGAATGCTCACTAGTGAGTCCCGTTCCTCAATGGCTTTTCTAATCGTTGTAGTCATGGTGGAATGTGCATCTAATGCAGCTGTTGTCGTTGGATTAATATTGAGTTTGATGCAGGGCTTCAGTAGCTTCACATTCCAGTAAGTACTGTAATGCAATAGTGGCGCCTCTGCTTCTGTTCCACAGATATGACACTCTTTAACTATATTGTGATGAGGGAAGGAGGCAATAAATAGGCAAGAGAGAGGTGAGAAGAAAATCTTAGAGGAAAAAATATTGGGTGGGATTGGGTGGTTATAAATAGGAGCTGCCTCGTATGGGCCAATAGGCCTTCTGCAGTTACCTTTGTTCTTATGTTCTTATTTCTATTACTTCCCCTTTATTACACCTTACCTTTCATACCTTTTGCCTTGCTTTTTCTTCCTCTTAAGATTTTCTTCTCCTCACCTCTCTCTTGCCTATTTATTGCCTTCCCCTCCTTCCCTCATCGGCACTGCTCCTGTGCCAGGTAAGTCTACTACGGGCTCACCATAGCCCGTGCTACCTGGAACTTGTTTCGAGTATTTTTTTTTTTTGCAGGGATATTCCTGTGCGGGCCCTAAGCCTCTGGCTGGCCCACTAAGTGTTGCTTGTTTCTGTTTTACTTGGGTGGAGTATAAGTATTTATGACTCGTATGGTCGCTTCAGCAAGATTTTGCTATATGTGTTTAACAACTACTTCTGCTCTGTTGAATCTAAGTTGAAATCTTAATGGGTTTGTAACTGTGCACTGTGTTAGATAATGTTTTAGTGGTCTGTCGGGCATTCTCCACAGTGCTGACATTTCCTCTCATCTTCCGGAACCTGTAAGCCTATTTCCCATGCACATGGGTATCCAAGCCTGATGCGATGTAAGTGTACTTCTGTTGTTCTACTGCTCCCTTTCATCAAACTAAGTGGTTCGTAGTTGGTTGAATTCCAGTACCAACCCACAGATCCTGATGTTGCAACTGCTGTGTTGTGGTCACTGTACATCTTTTGCATTGCTCTGTTTCTAATTACTTTCGTAATCTGTGATAGACTCTGTGGTATGTAAATGTCTACATTTCTTCTCTTAGTTGCAAGTTTTGCAGCTTCGTCTGCAATGTCATTTCCTATTGAATCTATAACAACAACAACAACAAACTTAGCGCATCACAATCGACTTGAGAATGGTCCAGGATGGACTGAAATGTCGTCGTTCCTTCATTTTCTAGTGTGTGGTTGGAACAACATATTTCAGCCACGTTATTGTGACTCCTCGTCTACAATATAATCATGAGTTGATAATGGTCCAGAACGGACCAAAATGTTGACATCTCATCTTCTGGTATGTGGGTTGGTCATCATTGGTTCACCAGAGTTCAGAAGAGACAAAGAAGAGAGGACAAAAAGTTAGAGAAATTGGCCTTAGATATTTGTTAGAACATTGCCCTACAGAGCATGCAGACAGTCAAAATCACCCAAAAGGAGCACAGGCTCTGTTAAGGAGTCCAACAGGTGTTTAAGACCAGGAAAAGAAAGTGCAACATTTGGGGGAAATAAATGGAACAGACAGTGGACCATTTATTCACAAAGATATGGGCAGCAGAGGAATGAATGCACGACTGGTAAAAAAGGGGAACAAAGGGAACATCATTACAGATCAAGAGAGCAGAAGAATTAGGGGTCTCAGCAAAAGCTTAAGAAGAGAGAAAGAAATAACAGCGGAAGCAACCAGGACTAAACATTGGCTCCTGGAGATACACAAAGTGGTGAAAACTGCATGATCAGAAGTTGGAGTTCATGGAAGTTCATAAAAACCACAAATATTCCATTTAAATAACAAGAGAAATCAAGGGCAAAGAAGAACACAGAATACTCGGTGGGATCGGTCTCAGTAAAATTAGGGTCAAGATTGGGATGGGTAAATCGAGCAAAGACAATCGAGTCAAGGAGGCAGTAGGATGGGCCAGAGTGGAATGACAGAGTCTGGAGTGGGAGGAGAGATCGGAGAGGGGCGGAAAAAGGAATCGGGGCGAGGAAGGACAGATAAAGGGGAGACTTTATCAGGGATCGGGCTCACTGGACCAATGGTATACTAAGGAAAATCCACGGCAAGTAGAGAAAAAATAATTATTATTAATATCCCATCATTGAAGAGCCACCGGTATTGAGGGCTGCCAGACTGCATAAACTAAATAAACGTCGACCTAAACCTATGATAAAGGCAAGGGTAAATCTTAATTTATGGAAGTGGGGAAACAAGTAAGAATCAATCATCAATGTGTTTAGGGCTGTAAAATTTACATAATCCAATGGACACGGATGGGAATTTGGTCAAAGCTACATCTTTTCTCAGGAGTACATCAAGCAGTAGTGTGTGCTCACCGGTTATTTCCTATGTGATGTTGTGTAACATTGAAACTTACATACTGAACTTAATTCCTAGGAATATAGAGAAGTTATTAATATCCTATAAACAAATCTTCTATAATTATCAATAAATAAAATTAACACGAACGCACTCAATTCTGGTTTCATTTTTCCTTCAAAAGTTAAATATTTTTACATTATTCATTACTTGTTAATTTCTTCATGATTTACACACACTTTACAATTCTGTACAATACACAATTTATTTTTTCACACACACCACACATTACCAAGCCTTATCATCTCTTGTAGATTTTGATTTTTGACTATTCCAAGAAGACATGGGAGTGAAGTAAGGTAAATAACTTATAATATTTGTTCTTATTCAAAATTAAGACTATACGGTAGAGCACCCCCCCCCCTCCTATTTCTCTAGGTGTAAAGTGGTTGATAAAAAGGTCTCCACATTACATGTTAACTACTGTAGGTTTTTTAAAGTTTGAGCTACTCAGCAATATTAACAACGACTCGAGTCTTATGCATTAGTTTTGATCACAAACAAAATAACATGAATCTGCATTTCCCACATGCAGGTAATTGGGGGAAAAAAATATAAAATTGAGGGAACAATTTGTAAACAAATATGCAATATCATTAAATACTAACACATTAAATGAAATAATTTTTTTTGTTCTATTGTAACTGCTTAATGCTATGACAAATCTTTTCCAGTGTGCACTTGACATTGAGTATTCTAAAATACATTTGGTTGCTTAATTAATCAAGCTTAAATATATCAAAATAATGAAAGTTGCTATTATACTGACACTTGTTCATTCTAGCTAATAATTAATGTTAAATGTTTTTCTTTAAGATTCATGCCCATAACAGACAAATTTCAGTTTTGATGTTTAACACAAGTTTCTGCTCTAACTGTATTAGAAAATCATGTTGTTATGTCACAATTATAACAGCTATATAAGAAACTTACATAAGAAAATAATAAGAAAATACAATTATATAAGAAAATTATAAATACAATCCCAATTGTTGTTATAAGTCACAATAACGTGACTGAAAATTAGACATTTAGACCCAAATGTCTGAAAATAAAGGAAGTGATAACCTTTTGGTCTGTCCGGGACCATTACCAACTTCATTATCGACAAGATAATGGTCCAGGACAGACCAAAATGTCATCACTTCCTTTATCTTCAAACTTATGGGTTGGGTGTACTTTATTCCAACTATTTGCAAAATATCTCTCCAATATTTCCAATTTAATTGTATCAGATTTCAAAATATTTCAAGGGTTATGCCATTTCCCATGTCACAGATATCATCAGATACATTTTTAAGGAAGGGCATTTGTTTTGAATCTGTATTATTGTACTCAAGTTGCATATTGGAAAATTCATGTTGTGAGCTTACTTATTAGCATCTACAGGGAGTGACTGCTTCTAACTTGCCTTCTTGTGCTTACTACCTGCTGCATTTTTTTCCTTTGACATTTAAGTTGAATGTCACATTTGCTTTTGAAACTGTGGATGGAGGTTGCTCTCAAGACTTCTTATTTCAGTGCATTCTATATGTTAACCACCTGAGCAACGTATGAGTATGTCTCTACATTTCACACAGAAGGTAGTACTGCACTTGTATACTGAATGGGTGGATAATAAATGGAATGAACCACAAGAAATTATAATTTGTACAGTATATAGATTATAAATTACACCATTGTATAGAAATAATGCTGAGCTATTCAAATATGAAGCTTCCACCGAATCTGTTAAGAGACTTTTAGAGAATGCAAAATACTTTGAAAGACGAACTAGACAAAGTGATTTTGCTGTATTATCCACAAAACAAATTAAGGAAGAGGAATCTCTCTTTGGTTGCATGTTTACAGGGCAAGCAATGACTTTAATCAATCTGGACCAGGACTCATTAAACCACAACACAACCACTTACAAAAACTTGAAATTTGTTCTTAATCATGGCAGATTTGTTTACATTTACTAAGCAGTTTATAAGCTCCAAAACTTCACAACTCAAGTTTATTGTTTTATAAACAATCTTAGAGAGCTTTGGAGCCCATAAACTGTTTACATAAATATAAACAAAGCCACCATGGTTGAGGAAAGATATACAGGTTTTGTAAGTAGTTGCATAAATTCATGTATTTTGGCCCTGAACATTATGCTGGCAAGGTCTTCAGTAATGCATCAAAATCCTCATCAGGGAATGATAGTGATACTGTTGCTGATTATGACACCACTAGCATATCTTGGTAGAATGCTATGAAGGCTTCAGAGGCCACCTTTGCTCATTCTCAATGAACTCACTTTGAGTTCATTCAGAAACAAGTATGCAGTATATGCATACTTGCTCATTAGCTAATACACGGTAATAAAATTGCTCAAACGACTATGACTTCCTTCAAAATCCAGCCACCAAAAACAGCAACTCCTCTGCTATCCCAATATCTACCAATTATGACAGTTGTGTGATCAAATGTCCAATAATGTGCCCCACACTGTACCTAATGTGCTGTATCAAAGGCCTGTTTGAGCAACACTTAAATTTATATGTGAACACAAAATTGGGCATTTCCGAAGTCGAGTTGTCTATAGAAGTGAACTTCTGCTATATCCATATCCAAATTACCTGTCCCCTCAGATTGTTTGGAATTGACAAGCTGTACAGCAAATTAACTGGCCATCAGAATTGTAATATATTCTTTTTTATAATTGTCAAGTGTAATTTTATATGCCCTTGAATGGTAAAATAAGCATTTAAAATGTTTCCAACATCAAATGTATGATATGCAAGTAAATATTAAAATTAAGAGAGGCCAAAATTAAAGCATGGATTGGGAAATTGGTGCATTTTTCATTGAATGTGAAAAAGAGTGAACACTATACAATGGTGTACATCTCCAAAAGAAACATATCAAGTGGTGTTGCTAGATATTTGACAGTATGCAGTAGGACGGTCCCTATAGAATCACTACTACTTATTACAGTCAGCACATAGTATGCCTCTATCAATACCTACACTTTCTACGAGTTCAAATTTTTAATTTCTAAAAGATTTTCATAGCCATCTTGCAATACATAATACAATTTTATGCATACAACTTTACTCACCACTGCTAATGTAGGAAAGTACTGAAAAATACAACTCTTTGCATGGGCTACAGATGTACTTTCTTTACATCTAGTCAAGTTCAGCCAAACCAACAATTAACATATGAAGGAAAACCAAATTAATTTGCAAAGCCTTCTATTACTACAACACCGGGCAATTTTTAGTACACCTATCTCTCATGACAAATTTTTCTCAATGTGTCGAGATAAATCTATACAGTGGAACCTCGGGTAACGAACGTCCCTCTTTTTATGGTTACGAGCTTAGCCTCGCTTTGCGAGTCTGTTGATACACGTATGGGTAGACCAAGCTTGTGATTCCTGGTGTCATGGGTGACCGCACTTCAGTTTACCAGTGTCCCTGCCTAGTGACGATTGCACTTGAATACTATAATGTATTTGGGGGGACTGGATGGATGGATGGTGAGGGAGGACTGGATGGATGGATGACAAGGGGGGACTGGATGCATGGATGGATGGATAATGAGGGGACTGGTGGAAGGATGGTGAGGGGACTGAATGGATAGATGGTGAGGGGACTGGATGGTTGGATGGATAGTGAGGGGACTAGATGGGTGGATGGATGGTGGGGGGTCTGGATGGGTGGAGGGGGGGTCTGGATGGGTGGTGGGGGAACTGGATGGATGGTGGGGAACTGGATGGATGGTATGGGAACTGGATAGATTGTGGGGGAACTGGATGGACAGATGGATAGTGGTGGGACCAGATGGATGACAGGCAAGTGGAACGAGGATGCTGTTGGGGGTGGGGATGGAAAAGAAAATCTTTTAGAAACGCCAGCCTTAGAATCATGTAAGGAAAGAACACGTGGAGGGCGAGTGGGTGGGCAAGTGATAGAGTGGATGGATGACTAGCAGGGCGGGTGGCAAAGTGTGTGGATAGAAGGGCAGCAATAGTCGGGCAGGTGTCAGTGTGTGCAGGTGGGCAGTAGTGAGATGGTTGGCAGAGTGGGCATAGTTGGCATGCAGGCAGCAGAACAAGTGGGTGGCTAATGGTAGACTAAGGTGGTGGGTGTCAGGGCAGGCACAGAGCGGGTAGGTAGCAGGGCAGTCAGAAGACAGTGTATGGGCAGATGAGTAGCAGGATGGGTGGTCAGAGTGGGTGAATGGGTAGCAGAGGTGGTGGTGTGAGTAAGCGATCTTCCGGCTAGGACTAACACAGAAGCTGGTCATCCCCAGTCAGTCCCCAAGACCTCCCTCCCCCATCCCCTCTACACTGGTTCCTCCCCACTACCTCCACCCCCCCCCACACTGGTTCCTCCCCACTACCTCCATCCCCCCTATCCTGCATCATCCCCACTACCTCCATCCCCCCACACTGGTTCCTCCCCACTACCTCCATCTCCTCACCCCCCCCCCCAACTCATATGGACGGTATTAATATGGTGGGCTTCCTTGCTACCGGCTGATAGATCGGGAGGCAGACTCCCTAAGTGCCTGACATTAAACTTATTGCTTGCTAACTGACTTGGTGCAACTGTGAAAGCTTGATTGATTGTGTATGCCTGATTGACTGTGAATGCCTGACTGACTGTAAGCGAGTGACTGACCATAAATGTTTAACCGGTTGCTACTACAATTGTGAATGCTTGACTGCCTTCGGTTATGACTGCCTGTGACTTGTCTTGACTGGCATGTTATGACTAACTGACTGGTTCTGACTGACTGCCACATAACAGAGGTAGTGAAATGTGTGAAAGGAAAATCTGGAACCAGTGATGCAGATATGAAAGCATTTAAGGCGAGCAGGAAATGGTCTCACCACCACCTCCCTCCTCCTCACCCTCCCCATACACCAACACCACTCATCCTTCCCTCCTCACTGTCTCCCATACGCCAACAAGAGTCCTCAGTAAAAGGTAAAGTACAGGCAAATGTTCAGTAAAGTTAATATTTGTGGGNGGTAGGGCCACAGAAATCAATCAGGTTTGGACACTGGATTAGATGCATTGAAAACCAAGGCTGGGTCAGCTCCAAGGAGCCAGAAAAGATCACCCCTCCCAAAGTATGACTCCAGACTGGAAAGAACCCAAAGCATTAACTTTTCAGGGAAAGAGGTAAATGCACCTCCACCTTGACCAGTCCAGTTGCAAGGCATCCACCATGAGAGCCTTGTGATTGGGGAATAGAGCCACATAAGAAAGAAGGTGCCAGTACAATTTCCACAGTCAACAATTAGTACTCGTTGTGTACAGTTCTAATCGACCCAAGACGCTACAGCTTTGACACAGAGCAGACAGCAGACTACGACCGCATCGAGCTACAACACTCTCACTCCACGAGTTCAGACACTCACAATTCCCAATTGAGCCGCGACGCTCTCCCACATAGAGCTCTGCGACTCCGGCCTCATTCAGCTCTCTGCTCTGCTCCAAGCTTCGTCTGAACGTTTACGACAATGCCACCAACCGACTACTGTAATCAAGACTACTAAATAAATATGAAAACCTCACTAAACAATGTGTATCTAATGTACCCAACAATGTAACATAACCGTACGTTACATTGATGTGAAGAGGTCCATCTTGGGGAGGCTGAATTTATCACAGCGCCAACAGAAAGATGTGTCGATGGTCCACTCCTTGGAAACTTTGCAGAAGTGAAATAACTCGTTAGCAAGAATGTTGGACACACTGCACAAAACTCATGCAGAACCAAAAACCAAACCCCCGAGAAGCCTTAAGCAGAACTACTCTAAGCATTCAGCACCACACGGCAATTGACCAAAGCTCCCTCTCTCTCTCAATTCAGGCAATGAACCACAAAGGAGCAGTTGGAGTAAAGCCGGAGCTTGTAGCATACCAAATACTCCACAGGGCATGCAACACAGCCACAAACTCATGCACTGTACTGTGTGTCTGAAGGAATGGGCCTGACCACCAACCCTGGGCAGCCTGGCAATGAAGCTGGCAATGAAGCCCCATGGGTGCTGAGGCACACATGAACACATTGAGTAACAGGGGTGGATGGTGCTGTGGAAATGAACCCTAAAAAGCCAACAGGGAAGCTGGCAAAGCTAGAGCTGACAAAGTGTGGACAAGGCCTAAAACTCCTGGTCCTGGGAAGCAGCGAAATGGGCAGAATTGGAGAAACCATTACAATGTCTGGTGCCAAACCCTGCCCAGAGGAATTTCCTGCCCATAGTATTTCCCAGAGGAAATACTATGTTGGCAAAGTTCAGGCTCCCACACTACTGCTCGATCAACTGGCAAATTACCCAGGGCTGATCCACCATCTGACAGCAACGAAGTTACAGGTGGAGCAAGGCCACGAGAGGCAGGGACGGAAAAACTGACTTATGAGTCCCAAACAAAGCCCAGCCAAGTCCAAATCTGAGACGAAACTAAACATGTGAATTGGAATAAGACCCAGACGACTAGGGGCTAACATATGATCCCATAAAAGATGAAGCTGGACCAACACAACCCGTGCCAAAATGGTAAACACATGGAGAGCCAGGTTCAAGTCGAAGAGAAGAACCCTGAAGTAGTAAGCTGTATGCCCCACAACACAAATTCGCCAGTCCTTGAACTTGGAATGTATCAGTACATGCTAGTAAGTGTCTTTGAAGTCCAGGGACAACATACAAGCTCCAGAATGTAGTAGGTCATGCAGAAAGTTGGACAGTATATGAAGTTGCTCAACTCCGATAGATCAAGGACGTACTGTAGATCCACTGAATCTCTCTTTTGGACCAGGACACCCACTAAAGAGATAAGGACACCTTGACCATGAACAAGTCCAACCAACCTGCAATGACCTAACTCAATGCTGGTGACTTGTAACAAGTAAGATCCAACTCCAAGATTGGGAGGGACCAAGCATCTTCACCAGACCAAGAGAGATGACCCAAAAATTCCAAGAATTGTGGGACCAGGATCTGTCCAAATGACCCTGAAGTACCCCACGGTGGCATCAAAGAGGCAAACCACAACAGGGCCTGTATGAACCACAAGTGGAACCATCCTATTGTGATGCATAGTTGTGTAGTTATGAAGTCAACCAGAGGAGGAAATGCAACAACCTGCGAATCAGACCCACTCAAGGTCCTAACCTTGACCAACAGCATGCGAGATCTTCACTTTACCAGACCACCTCCAAACAGGGGCAGAACCCCAAGAAAATGAGACATAATTGATGGGGCAGCAAGAGAATGCTGCTGTGGACAAAACACATGCAATGATATCACCAGGAAAAAAAACAATGAAAAGGGAAGACAAACAAAAGGGTAAGAGAATAAGCCAAAGTTAATGAACCAACGTGGCCTTTTGACATGCAAGGCATGCCAAATATACTCCCGCCACCACCTGCCACAAGAGATTGGTGTGCATTTTGGACAGGGAGCACACACACAGAGCAGACCTTAACAAAGCCATATCCTCATGGAGCTGCTTAGAGTCCCTCCACGAGGACCCAAACTCACACGACCACCACCAAGTGTGAACCTGCAATGTAGTCTCCTGCAATAAGGGCCCCAGACAACACAGGCAGCTGCATGTGAAGCCGTTACTTGCCCACATCCTTGGGAAGCGCTGCAGCAAACAGAGTTTTTGAGCAGAGAATGATGAACACCATCCAGAAGCACCTGAAAGACAGAACTCGCCTCCTTCCAATGAAGCGTTTGGGTCTGACAGAACCCATGCCAACCCACAAGAGGAAAAGAATGGTTTGTCAGCCAGCCAGAATGAATCCAAATTCTTACAATGCAGCCAATAAGTTGAGACATTGAGACAGACCCATACTCAAAAGAGGCCAGATTCATCAATGAAATTATGTCCAAATTCCTCAAGAGTGCCTAAACAAATCCCTGTAAATAAGATGACTCTGTGGGACTGAATGGTACCTGGAACTAATTCTGAGGGAAAACAGTTATGCAATCAAACTCATACATAAAGGGAGATAAGAAAAATTCTTCCCTTGAAGCAATAGAATCTCTGCAGAGGGAAACCAAGGTCTACAAAGGGTTGAAGGGCACCCATGGGTCTTCCTAGGGACTCCCTTCAGCCCCACAAGCCTGCCATGAAGCCTACAAGACAGAGCCAAAGTCCTTGCCTGACACCTGCAACAGAAAGGCATCCTCCCAAGGAGAAGGTTCAAAGTGGGAATGGGGGAGAAGGAGGGGGCGTGAAGGCAAATGGCCCAAAACCCCTGTGGGACCAGAAGGCTTAACTACTGTTGCTGTCAACATGGATGAGGCTATCCCTGGAGAAAGCCAAACAACACCTCAAGCTAAACTCTGACCCTATTTTGAAATCCTCAGATGCTTCAGAGTCAGAATCAGGAGAAAGATCAGAAGCAGGGCGAACCACACCTGCAGGAAAAGGAAGAGGCAGCATGGACTTAAGTCAAAGTAGAGGTCACCAGGACCTCCAGCTCTGGGTCCCTAAATGCCATGGGGGCCAAGTCCATGGCATTTAGAAGATCAGTATGCCATGAATGCCTAACCTAAGCAAACCTAGCTCACAAAGCAATAGCTGCCTGAAAAGCTTCCAAACTTGAAGATGATTCAGTAAGGGCAGAAACCCAGTGAGAACAAATCTCACAGGACTCAGGGTCATAAGTGTCACCATCCAAGCAGGCAGAAAGAATGATGAATGTTGGGTAGTAAAGATGATGAATATCTTTCAAGTTCTTACTCAATTAGTGTGGGCTTAACGGGCTGATCCATAACAGGCCATGCCATGCCAGAGACCCAAGAGGGGATTACTAGGGCCTGAATGTACCTAACCAAGCAGAAACCCCAGGCACTGGGGCCATTTGCTGGATCAACAGTCACTAAATACAGTACAGTCAAACAACCAGGATGTGAATGGTATCCTCAGCCTGAAATATGAACTAGCATGCAAACACCAGTGCACCCCAGCACAACCAAAGTCAAGTCAAGTCAAACCCAAACAAAAGAGTCAAGGGCCTGAGAATAGCCCAAGGCATGGCTGTCCACCCCAGTGACCTGACCCTGTAGGGGCAAACACAGGTACACACCAGAGAAGAAAGCCCCTGAGTGCATCCAGCCCAAAGCAAAACAAAAGTCAAGCCCAGACAACAAGCCAGAGAAAAACAATGCATGTGACAGTAATACTAAAATCAAAGAACAATACAGAAGCAAATGGCCCCTGTAGGACTAACAAAGTCCAAGAATGGCCAGCAATCAGCTTGAAGCAAAGGGGCTTGCCTATAGCTGGTAGAACCTTCCACCATAAAACATTGGAAACCGAATTTACCAGGGAAGTCGACTGCAGGCCTGGGCTGCCTTGTGGTGGCGATCGGTAGTAACAAGGTTTAAGCTAATTTGAATGAATACGTTGCTCCATGTGAATTGTTTTATTGTTTCACAGTTTTTGAGGCTGCACTTTCTGAGAACCTCTCAGTTGTCTGTAAAACTTGGCTGACATTCTGGATGCTTTCCTGGTGGGATGGCAAAATTGTCACTCATTCCTTGCATTTCTGTGGATGGGGGAAGGGAAGGGAAGGGAAGGGAAGGGAAGGGATGGTTCGGGTTCTTGTTCCCTGAAGACCAAACACAACTTCCACGACTGATGAGATCTGTTAGCATGGAGCAATCTTAGCAAGATAGTGTCAGGGGACCCCCCCCCCCCACTGGGGTGCTACCCTAGAAGAGTGCTATCAATGCATTTAGAGGAAGAAATGTGGAACCATGGTTTTCCAGCCCATTCCTGCACACTTATATGCATGGGATACGAGGCTGATTGCACCACACAGTGGTGGTCAGTGCTAGCCATATCACTATGAAAGATATTAAAACATCTAAAGTCAAGATAAAATTTTAAACCAACATACAGCCATAAATTTTTAAAACAATATTTTAACAATATTAAATCTATTTGACTAGAAACTTGAATAATATATAACAAACTAAATAACCCGACTAACATCATGATNAGGGTGGAGATGCCAGCTGATGGGCTACCCCCCCTACCTATCTCCCAAACGAGTGGGGGAAATTGGGCGAACTAGCTTATGTTAGTTCCAAGATAATTCAGTCATTCGTTTCTATAGTTGGGGAGAGTTCTTTTGGTGGGTTTTGAGGCTTTGGTCCCTATTGAATCCAGCAGTGGCTTGTTTTTACCTTGCTGGCTTTCTGGTTGGCTTCCCAAAGTGGCAAAAATAAATGTTACCTCTGTGCGCGCACCTCTGTGAGGTGGGGTGCCAGGTTCTGGCCCTGGTTCCTGGTAGGCCTATAGAGGCTGTCGTTGATGCAACATAGTAGATGGTACCATGTAGCTTTAGGAAGCTACAAGGGGTTTACCCCAAGATATGTTTGTATTATACCAGTACTATGTTAAATCCAGGGAATATTGGTAGAAGCTTTGTTACACTTTTTAAAACATTGTAATTTATATATACTTAGTTTGAATATAATTATTACAAACAGCTTTCATATACAGTAATGGAATTCTGCTACTCATTGTCTTTTTGCTTCTCAAGACTGGAGTGCCAGTTGTGTTTATCATCAGTCACTGTACAGCGGGTGTTTCAGCAAATAAGTCATCTAAATCACTTATATTGTGTGAACACTCAAATTAATTGTATTCCAAATAAATTTATATTGAATGGCTTATATGTTCAGCATGATAATTTCAGTCCACGAGTGTAATCCTTGTACAAAAATTGTTTGAAAAATATTGGAAGAAAATTAATGTTCACTGATATGGTTATCCATAATATATATTAGGCCCTCTGGAGGTCTTGGCTACAATTGACTCATTAGGCAGTCATGTTATATAATTTGAGCATTAAATATAAATTTGCCTTCAGTGGGCAAACCTATAACTGCCTGTGGATCGATTTGTCCTTTAAGTGGCGTAAATCATTACAACTCTTATGTATTGTCCTGAAGGTTTAATCAAACTGTATATTAAAAGTATAAAACTGTGTTAAATATACAAAATAATCATTCTTTTCCAGTTCTTTCATAAACATAAGGATTCATGCTCAAGGAAAGCCATATATTTTGCAGCCAGGGAAGCACAATGATGCCTGCTCTCATTCAAAGGTAAATATTTGCCTTGCCTTATGTGTGCACTGTCTAACATGCGCTACTCTTCTGCTAATGATTTTGAAAAAAAGAAAATAGGAACACATTTTATGAAATAAATAATTGTCATAAGATGCTCCACAATGAATTGGAAGTTTTTTAGGTAGGGTTTATTTTTTGTATTATGACATGTGAGCGTAATGCATTTTATACATCCTGCAAACATCTCTTGCACTAAGATGTCAGTCCTGCAGAGTTTTAACTGCTATTTCATTGCAGTTGGATCTCCGAGCATTGTGAACCGAGGATCTAGTGTTATTAGTTTCACTAATAACTTATGATCTTATGATCATAACTTATTAGTTATGATCCATTTTTGCCATCTGGAATAACATCACCACTCTTTTTGTGGGTGCATCTTTGACCTCCTCGATACACTATAGCAAAAATATACTCGATTCAATAGTTATTGTTTTGCTTTGTATAAAATGGATTTGATTTCCATATTTTATAATAAATTATTTACTTCCTTTTTTATACATGAGATACTGTATGCAATTTTTCTAGAATATATTTAAAAAAATATATACATATTTCATTGTACTATATGCTCTAAAAGCACCTAATAATAGGAACCAATGAAATCAAATAGAACATATTCATATAAAGGAAGAAAAAAGAAAAAAGTTAAGGTTTGACCAAGTTGTTGTTTAAGGGGAGCAGGGGATGGTTTGAGAAATTTAGAAAAAGAAGTGGCATTCATAGTGTTCCGAGTGTTGTGTGTTGCGAGCTGGTGGAGAAACACAGCTAAGAACTGACCACCGAAGAACTTCACAAGGTGCAGCAACAAGAGACAGCTGAGGAAATTTCTTCAGGAGAGGAGGAGACAGTACAGAATGTCCCTTCCTCATTAATTAAGAAAATGTGTGCAGCATGGGAAGAATTGCAAACTTTTGCTGAAACGACTCACCCAAATCACAGTGCAGTAGGCCATTGCCTTAACCTTTTTAATGACACTGTGATGCCTCATTACAGACAAAAATTAAAACACATGGAAAAACAAAAATATCTGGAAAGGTTTTTAGTGAGACAAACAAGCAGTGAATCACAACCAGGTCCTAGTGGTATGCAGACAAAACGTAAGAGAGAGTGTACCCCAGAGAAGTCATCACTGCCTGATGTTATAATGGAAGGGGACTCCCCTTTCAAACAGTATCACCTCTCCTCCTCCCCCCCTCCTCCCTATCTTCCATATGCATCATGAGTCCTCCATAAAGGTAAGATAAACATATGCACTGTATTATAGTTAGAAAAAAACATTGTATTCAGTATAAAATGTATTTGTAAGTTAATATTTTGGAGGGTGGGGAACGGATTAATTCAGTTCCCTTTATTTCTTATGGGAAAAATCGCTTCAACTTACGATCATCTGTGGGAATGGATTACCATCGTAAGTCGAGGCCGTACTGTGTATGTGTATGTGTGTACTTACCTAATTGTGCTTGCGGGGGTTGAGCTTTGGCTCTTTGGTCCCGCCTCTCAACTGTCACTCAACTGGCGTACAGATTCCTGAGCCTACTGGGCTCTATCATATCTACACTTGAAACTGTGTATGGAGTCAGCCTCCACCACATCACTGCCTAAAGCATTTATTAACTACTATGACACTGAAAAAATTCTTTCTAAAAAAAAAAAAAAAATTTGTGTGTGTGTGTATATATATATATATATATATATATATATATATATACATATATATATATATATATATATATATATATATATATATATATATATATTATATTATAATATATTATACATATATTTTAATATATGTATAATAACTGAAAGTTATTCAGCCTGGATAGCTCCGGGGAGCTGACGGGGCTCCCCCCACAGAAAAGTACGGCAACAACCAAGGTCTTCGCATTGTGTCGTTCCCATCCTTTCTACTGTCCAGCCCAAGTGGTTGGACAAGGAGGAGGAGGAGAAGAATGGGTTTATGCTTCTCAAATAAAGGCATGCCAGTTGAACAGTACAGTGGTACCTCACCTTACGAATTTAATCCGTTCCCAGAGACGGCTCGTAACCTGAAAATTCGTAAACTGAAGTGAATTTCCCCATAAGAAATAATGGAAAATGAATTAATCCGTTCCAGACTCCCCCCAAAATTAACTTCAAAGTGCATTTTATACCTAATTCACCCAAATCTTAAGTACAAAAGTATGTACAAGTTATTAGTTACCTTTACTGATGACTCCTGTTGGCGTATGGATGACGGTGAGGAGGGAAGGGAGGAGGAGAGGTGTTACTGTTTGGAAGGGGAGTCCCCTTCCATTATAACATCGGGTAGTGAGGACTTCTCTGGGGTACACTCTCTGGCACGTTTTGCCTGCATATTACTAGGACCTGCTTCTGGCTCACTGCTTGATTTTCTCACTAGAAATCATTCCATTGAAGATTGTTTTTCCTTTCTTTGTAACACTTGTCTGTAGTGAGACATCACATTGTCATTAATAAGAGCAATGCAATGGCCTGCTTAAGATTTATCTGGGTGATTCTTTTCAGCAAAATTTTGCAATTCTTCTCATAATGCACACATTTTCTTAATTAATGAGGAGGGAACCTCCTCTACTGCCTCCTCCTCCCCTGAAGATTTGATGTACTGCCAAGCTAGTTCAACAACACGTGTACCATTTTCATGTTTACGAATGATCTCTTGTTTTTCCTCTATGGTCATTCTCACATGTATTTCTTGCCTTGAACCTAACCACTGGCTTTCTTGGGACCCATGGCGAGATATATAATAACAAATTTTATGTTCAAATAGCCAAAAATCCCCCCCCCCCAAAATATAAATCCTTGCAAAGAATTCATAGTCACTAGGTGGCGGGCACTGGTAAACTGAGGTGTGATCGCCGTGCCACCATGCTAGGTCGGCCATATGCGTATCAACAAATTTACTGTATATCTCGAGGTTCGTAACCCAATTCAAATTTTCTGAAGAAATCGGGCTTGTAACCCAAAAAGTTTGTAAAGAGGGGCATTCGTAAGCTAAGGTACCACTGTACTGTACTGTGATACCAGCCTCCATAGTCTCAGCAAGAGAGGAAGAATGACAGCGGACAACACAAAAATGACTGGGAGGAGTATGGACATTGGCCAGGAGAACCAGGCATTATGGGGGGCCAAAAGACAGAGGGAAGGGCAGAGAAGAAAGATGAGATTGAGAAGAGGAGGGAACAGAAGAGGGAGGAGGTGGAGAGGTGATAATGAACTGAACGGCAAGAGAAGACTGGGAGTGAAGTGTGGAAACACCTGGTAGGGAACTGTGAGGAAGATTCTCAGGGTCCGATTGGAGAAGCGGAGATGGGGAGTTGGTGGAGGTATCGGGGGGGCCATGGCCTGGAAACAGTTGCAGAATTGAGAAAGGGGTCAAGGGTGGAAAGGAGAAGTGTGATTTAACATGCAAACATGTCATGTTGGAGAAAGAGTTAGGGCATCTAACCTGGCGTCTTGCCCCAGGGAAAGAAATTTGATCATGATGTTTTAAAATGATAATGGCTACCTCAAATTTGTAGTGTATGTATAAGTGGGAGAAGGCATGGTGGGTGTCACCACAATTGATGCAGCGAGGTTGGGGAGAAGAACACTGTCTTAGCATGGTCTGGGACTCCACACAAGGGACACAGAGACACCTCGCTAGAGCATCAAAAGTGATTTTGACTGCCCGAAGAAGGTGATGACAATGACCACGCGGGGTTGAGTGAATGTATCAATCTGGAGAATAGAATGGCCTGGGGCTTCAAAAATATATTTAATCCTTATGGCAGTCTTTTAGCTCTACATCTCCAATTGCGATCTGGTGTGGGCAAATGACTGTGCCAATGATGGCATTTAACCGGGCATTTTTGGAGACCTGAACTGGGGTCTTGCCAAATGCAGGACAACAGTGCTAGTTGGTCCACTGCCTCCTGAGAAGAGGTTGCAACTGTATGTATAACAGTTCGGGTAGTGTTAAAACTGACATATGTATCAACTGAATCAACTAGGTGTTTGTGGATGTGTAAATCATCAGGACGTGTACAATCAATGTGAGAAAGATCAAAATACTTAGTCTACTTGGCAGGACCAAACAAATCCCAGAACGTAGACGAATCGAGAGGAATAATGCATGTTCGAGTAATTACCTAAGTACTCACCTAGTTGTGCTTGCGGGGGTTGAGCTCTGGCTCTCTGGTCCCGCCTCTCAACCGTCAATTTGTTTGTGTACATTAGTGTAATAACCTAAGTGTAGTTACAGGATGAGAGCTATGCTCGTGGTGTCCAGTCTTCCCAGTACTGTCCTCTGTCATATAACACTTTGAAACCAATGTCAGTGAATGTTAAACAGGACCACCTTAAATACCAAGCTCTCACAAGTCAAGCCTGGCCTCAGACTGGGCTTGGGGAGTAAAACAACTCCCAGAATCCCATCAAGCAAGTTAGGGCATTGCATGAATGTTTTGGCCGCTACCACCACCTCACGAGTGAGGGGGGGGGGGGAAGTGCCGAGCTCCCCTAGTATGAGGGGTGGGGGTAAAAGGTGGAGTTGTCACAATGAGAGATGGAACCACTCCAGGTAATGTGGTCATCACTGGGGGCTTGGGGCTCAACCCTGCCATGGAACTGGGGGGAACCGAAGAGGATCAGGCGGGAGAGTCAACAAAAAAGTCTGGTCCGGGCACAATGTAGCCAAGGCTGCAGAACCCTATTTTCCATCACCAGCCGACTCAGAGTCCTGGGCACCCACCCCAGCTGGTCGGCCGAGTGGACAGCATGCTGGACTTGTGATCCTGTGGTCCTGGGTTCGATCCCAGGCACCAGCGAGAAACAATGGCAGAGTTTCTTTCACCCTATGCCCCTGTTACCCAACAGTAAAATAGGTACCCGGGTGTTAGTCAGCTGTCACGGGCTACTTCCTGGGGGTGGAGGCCTGGTCGAGGACCGGGCCGCGGGGAGGTTATCTTGAGATGATTTCGGGGCTTTAGTGTCCCCGCGGCCCGGTCCTCGACCAGGCCTCCACCCCCAGGAAGCAGCCCGTGACAGCTGACTAACACCCAGGTACCTATTTACTGCTAGGTAACAGGGGCATAGGGTGAAAGAAACTCTGCCCATTGTTTCTTGCCGGCACCCGGGACCACAGGATCACAGTCCAGCATGCTGTCCGCTCGGCCGACTGGCTCCCCGGGGACACTAAAGCCCCGAAATCATCTCAAGATAACCCCATGAAACTGTGTAAGAGAAGTCAATTTGGTGTCCATACAGCATTAATTTCAGAAGTCTGGGTATCAGAGCCAAGGCATACCACCTACTATGGCAGCTTGGAAAGCTGAGCACTTGACAGTGCAGGAAGTGGTACCCCCCCTTTTTTTAACAGTGGAGTCCTGCTGCATCGTACATCCTCCCACACTGGGGCAAAAATCTCTCTCCTCCCTTTTGCCCCAGCCTGGACACCCAACCATACACCAAGGGCCGCTCATCCAGTGGGTGGTCTATTGACCTGAACAAGAGCCCTACGGGTGTGTACCCTAGCACGTACAACACCCAGAGAGCGGGCCATGGCATTCCTCACTGGCCCCAGGGAACCATACGTGAGCCCTCCTCACAATGACAAGGTGATATTTTGGAGGGGGAAAGAAATTAACGGACTTGTGATTTTTTCCAAATATGGTAAACAATCAACAGAGGTCTTTATTATCAAAAGACGGTTTCCCCTTAGAATGGGTGGGCCTTTTGAATAAAATGAGACACCTTAAAACATCTCCAGGCAACTGGAGCGTAGGGGCCAATTCCTTAAGCAATTGAAACAGTGTAAGGATTACTGCTGAGAAATGTATTTCAAGCTTAGGACAATACTAAAATATACAAATATGAATGTGATAATTACCTGGGAGCCTTGATTAGTAGGGATCTTAATAAAAAATAAATGCATAAATGTAGAAATAAAGCAAACATGATACTGTACTGGGATTTATTTCTAGAAATGCTAGCAATCAGTCATCTAATATTCTTGTTCAGTTTTATCCTTACCCTGTTAGCATCCATTAAATTATACTGCTCAGTTTTAGTCACTGTACTATGGAATGAACATGAATTCAATTGAACACATACAGAGAAGGATGAAAAGTTAAGCCCAGGAATTAGAAGCCTCTCTTATGGAGAGAGATTAAAAAACCAGCGTTGAATGTAATGAAACGCCATTTTCTGGGTGAGACCCGGAGGCTCCTCGGAGCTATTACCAGGCTGATATGCTAATGTCAGACTTCGGCATCACTCATGTGTATGGAGTTCTAGGGCCTACCGAGGGCCATGGCCAGAACCTGGCCCCCTCAGAGAGGCAAGGGGAGCAATGGCCTATAGAAACCCCCGTGTGGTTGGAAGCATTCTATGTCTGCCATTGACTGGGTCAAGCATCCAGAAAGGTAAGCATTCCAAAACAAACCCCTATTCTGGTTAAAATTGCTACCTAAAGCCGAACTAGTGGATAGAACTCCCCAATAGAAAACAAGCAAACTAGTATGACGTCACACGTCGCCGCACCGCTGTCTGCGCAGCTCCCCCCTCCCCGGGAGGGGGAAGGGGGAGCCCCAGACCTCCCACGCCAGCTATCCACCCATCAGTTCTGAGGCTGGATGTCAAAACACGCAAAAAAACGCCGACCGGAGGAAGGGAGGGTTGCCAGGCAGCCTCCAGGTCTCACCCAGAAAACGGCGTTTCATTACATTCATCGCTGGTTTTCTGGGGGGAGCCCCGTCGGCTTCCCGGAGCTAACTACCCACAGAGGAAAGTCAAAAGGGACGGAACCGGGAGGCGGACACCACGCACTAGGTACAGTGCTGAAACAACTACTGGAGCCGGAGCACATAACTGGTGCCTATAGCATCAGCCGAAGAACTGATGGGTGGATAGCTGGCGTGGGAGGTCTGGGGCTCCCCTTCCCCCTACCGGGGAGGGGGGGAGCTGCGCAGACAGCGGCGCGGCGATGTGTGATGTCATACTAGTTTGCTTGTTTTCTATTGGGGAGTTCTATCCACTAGTTCGGCTTTAGGTAGCAATTTTAACCAGAATAGGGGTTTGTTTTGGAATGCTTACCTTTCTGGATGCTTGACCCGGTCGATGGCAGACATAGAATGCTTCCAACCACACGGGGGTTTCTATAGGCCATTGCTCCCCTTGCCTCTCTGAGGGGGCCAGGTTCTGGCCATGGTCCCCGGTAGGCCCTAGAACTCCATACACATAACTGATGCCGAAGTCTGACATTAGCATATCAGCCTGGTAATAGCTCCAGGGAGCCGACGGGGCTCCCCGAAGAAAAGCTTAATTTATATTATCTAGAACATGAAATTTCTATGAATTGGGTAAGTTTTGATTCAGGAAAGACCTGGATATATTTACAAGTTTGAAAATATGGATTGTTGTTATAGAACAAATTGGCAGGTGGCATAATAAACATGGGATTGCTGGCTTGTTTCAACCATAGATTAGTCATATATATACTGTATATGAGCAAGTTTGGTGGATATAAACAGGAGCTGCCTGGTATGGGACATTACACATTCTGCCGTTTCCTTGATTGTTATGTTCCTCGCCATGCCAAAGATGGCGTCTGGGAGGGAGAAAACTTGCCAAAGGAGCATCTAAATACCTTACTCAAAAAGCTTTTTAGTTACAATCAAAACTTTTTATCTAGCTATGCATTATTAGTGAGAGACTTTTTACTGTTGTGTATTTAATGAAACTAAACTGCAAGAAAACGGAGAAGATTTGAGCACCTTAAATTTGACTGCTTGTTATACAACAGGAATATTATTTAGCAATGAAGTTAAATAATAGAAAATACTAATTTAAAAATTTATAATATATTAAAAAAATTTATATAATACATAATATTTGGACCAATGTATAGTGATTTTTAAACACATGAAAAAATACAACAATTTTGATACTTCTAATTTACATAGTACTCATATCACTATAAAACTGGCAGGTATTTATTTTTATTCCTATGAATCCATAGCCAAATTTGTTATATTATTTTATTTGTTATTATGAGAAGTCTATGTAGCAATTGTACACAAAACCTAATTAATTATAGTACTGTATAATGTTCATAATTCCACTATTCTTTAGTTGTATTTCTTCAATAATTATAAGAACAAGTCCTTAAAATTTGCTATGTGTATAAATTTAAAAATGTGGTTAGCAAAAGTGAATTTATAAGCAAGATATTCTTATATTGCCTACAAAACTTGGCAAAAGTGCACTGTATTTCAATTTGTATGAATGTTTCTCATCAGTGTATACAAACACATTGTATCAAAATAAAATAATAAAAATTATTTATACACAGTAAAGCCACAAAAATCTTAAAATGGTCAGTGCAGATAATTACATTTTATAATTTTAGATACAAACTTTAAAACCTTTAGCCAAACATGGCATACATTTTTATGCTCTGCTCTTGAACTTAAATTGATAAAATAATCAATAAAGTTAAAGTATAAATATATAAATAAGTATTGCAAAGCATGGACATATTGTTTATTTACAAAGGCATGACAATTAGTGTACAGAACATGGAATGTGGATAGGAGGGGCCAGAGATGAGGGCCTTTTATTTCAGATTTCTTGGCCATTGTCACAGCAAAATATTTAGCGCTGAATGTAATGAAAGGCCACTTACTGGAGGAACCCCGGGTGGCTCCCTGAAGCAATTTTGCCGAGACTGAAACGTCACAACAATCATGTTAATCCTGTTTGGTTTACCAGGACCAGAGCCAGGAAGTCAGCAAAGCCTTACACACAACTAAAAACAAACAAATATATTTGTTTAAAAAAAAATACACACACACATTTTATATATATATATATATATATATATATATATATATATATATATATATATATATATATATATATATATATATATATATATATATATATATATATATATATATATATATATATATATATATATATATATATATATATATATATATAACTGAAAACTCACACCCCAGAAGTGACTCGAACCCATACTCCCAGGAGCAACGCAACTGGTATGTACAGGGATGCCTTAAACCACTTGACCATCACGACCGGACATAAGGAAGTGATAGCCGAGGCTATATGAACCACTTCCCCGCCGGCACCTGGATGGTTATCTTGGGCATAGCATTTTATCAAATCACCTCTTTTTTGGGGGGGCAACACGTGAGGAACACAAATGCAAACAAGCCTGAATGGTCCCCAGGACTAGATACAACTGAAAAAAAAGAGGTGATTTGATAAAATGCTATGCCCAAGATAACCATCCAGGTGCCGGCGGGGAAGTGGTTCATATAGCCTCGGCTATCACTTCCTTATGTCCGGTCGTGATGGTCAAGTGGTTTAAGGCATCCCTGTACATACCAGTTGCGTTGCTCCTGGGAGTATGGGTTCGAGTCACTTCTGGGGTGTGAGTTTTCAGTTGTATCTAGTCCTGGGGACCATTCAGGCTTGTTTGCATTTGTGTTCCTCACGTGTTGCCCCCCCCCAAAAAAGAGGTGATTTGATAAAATGCTATGCCCAAGATAACCATCCAGGTGCCGGCGGGGAAGTGGTTCATATAGCCTCGGCTATCACTTCCTTATGTCCGGTCGTGATGGTCAAGTGGTTTAAGGCATCCCTGTACATACCAGTTGCGTTGCTCCTGGGAGTATGGGTTCGAGTCACTTCTGGGGTGTGAGTTTTCAGTTGTATCTAGTCCTGGGGACCATTCAGGCTTGTTTGCATTTGTGTTCCTCACGTGTTGCCCCCCCCCAAAAAAGAGGTGATTTGATAAAATGCTATGCCCAAGATAACCATCCAGGTGCCGG
>WNGS01052365.1:10987069-11017970 GCA_020271785.1 Procambarus virginalis
GACGGCGGCAACACTCCTCTCCCGCCTCTAGCAACACAGTCAGCTGGACGATTCAAGAGCTCGCTCCTGGCCTCTTGAATCCAGCCACTTCCTCCAGCTGCCCAAAAGTAACTGCACCCACGTGCATATATATATATATATATTATATATATATATATATATATTATATAATATATATACATTAACTCATGCCTACATGAGTAACCTGGCTCCTAGCCTAACTCTCTACCACACTGGTAGTAATAATAGAGACAATGTTCACGACATGAAAGATATCCTAGCTCACCTAGATCAAGGGGTAATGAGAGGGAAATTTATCTACCTTAATTCTTTCTGCTACAAAGCCGACCTATCCTCTGGCAAGGGTTGTTGAGGACCTCAGTACTGGCGTTTGGTCCTCCGTTGGTCAGGTTCCACAAACAAGGTCCTCAGTCGGCTTGTAGATGTGCGTCCTCACCATACCCCCACACTGCAGGCAGGTCCTTCTCCTCCTCTTGAGGTACTGGAGACAGGTCCCTGCACGTCGTCGTCTTCCTCCCTTCGCTGGAAATGTGGACAAAACTTGCAGTCCAGACCAGCGTCCCTTCCTCAAAACTCCAGTGGACTTGGCCCAGCCACAGTAGCTCGTCTAATGCGTTTGAACGTGGCCCGCTAGGGGTCCCAGACGTCCCAGCCCAACGTTCGTCTCTGCCACAGACTATCAGTAAAAGAGCTCTTGGCGCTCTAACATCAGCCAAGCCTTGCTTCCATGTACTATACAGGAGTCAGATGACCTCCCACGATGTTTGCAGTATCAATGCAGCTGCTTGGGTCCACTGGTTAGGGCTTCCTAGCCTCTAAAGCGAGAGCTCACTTGAGCGTGGTCGCTTTCTATGACGGGCCGTGACATACTGACCTGCAGGGGCACCTGCCACCCGGAGCCCTCCGCCTCGTGACGTCACACCGCCCGAGGGCTCCTTCCCATTGGTCCATGATGTCACGTGACCCTACCTGGTCAATCAACAGCCGGCAGGCGTCACGCTTCTTTGGTGAGAAGCGGAGCGCCTCGGCGCCATCTTGTAACTTAAAGGGCCGTAGGCCACTTGTATAACCAAACTAAACTAAAACGGCGAATTCACTGCCAACTTGGTAACGTTCCATACCTTCAAACATATCAAAACTATCCTTGAACATCAGAGAACTTTCAGGTTGCAGAGATACGACTTGAAGCTGGGACAGGAAAGATACGGGGTGGGACACCGTCACACTAGATAGGAAGATGTACTAGAAGCCACTAGAGACAGTGGTGTCACTTGGCTGGCCGATCCAGTGAAATCCACGTCCTACAGGTCAAGTGACTATGGCAGAATGATACCTTGATGCAAGGCCGGCGAGGATGCCGGCTTTTACCAGTCCTTCTCAAACTAGCCAATTATGTTTATAAAATAATTCCAGATAATGGAAGATAATTAGAAAGGATAGAATTGAAGTTTAACCCTTGGACAGCAGTTATATAAAAATGGTGTGCATAAAAAATATAAAAAATTAAGAATTTTTTATTTATTTTTATTTATTATTTTGTAAGCAAAATGTAAGAAAAACGTGAAATAAGTGAATATTTATCTTTTTACCAGGTGGAGGTGCTCTGAAAGATTGTACAGTGGCAGTGTGGTCTAGCATCTGTTAACACATGATATCCGACTTTGCTGACACAGAGGTATGCGAGCGACAAGTCTTGTGTTCTCCTCGGATGTTTCATTGCTTGTTTATCACTTATTTCTCTTTATTTACAAGAGTATATATGTTGAATAACTTGATAAATCACATGCAGTAAATTTACATAATACATGATAATGTTTTAGTCGATTGGTTTACCTAGTGTACTTCATTACAACCATATAAAGAGTGAAAAGGGTATAAACATAATATACAATGGTGATGGGTTCTCAGCAATGACATGGGGCCTAATTGGCACCATATGGCTGAGAGTTTAGATTGAAACAAAGGCCTACGCCACCAATGTGGCACCCACAGATGACGGCAGGCTCCTAGTACACGTAATGCATGATAATCGTTCAACTGATGATTGGTTTACAGTTTTTTTCAACCACCCTCATCACAACTATACAAGGTTGTGAAAACCATATGAACATCATTGGTATACATTTGTAATTATGATCGAATTTTATACAATGACGATAACTGCATTCATGGCGATAACCACATTCACATAGTAATATAACAATGAAATAGTTGTATAATTTTTGTCATGGGTCAAGATAAACTCCATTACATCCACAGAGAGCTATTATATTTTTATTTGCACTATACAAGTAAAACCCAGGCAATAATTGTTTAAATCATCATATGATGATAACTACATTACCATGTGAATCCACATATGAAGATAACAGCTGTGTAAGGGTTAAAGAGTGGGACCAGTGGAGCCATTGACAGTGCAAAGTGAATATTTAATAGGGAAGTAAGCTGCTGTATTAAGGAAGAGATAATACTAAAGATGTCACACTGCATCCACAAACTGTTAGATTCAAATCTATTCCAAGATATTCGTACATGCCCTTGCTGAATTTCTGAGTACAACTGTGTATAAAAAAAATCAAAAGTAAACAAAATCTGTGATGTACTGCCGCAATGTTTTAAAGATAAAAGACAACTGGGTGATGGACAGAGTTCACAAACCAACAGTTTAAGTAGTGTAGTTGTACAAGCTACATAATAACTTATCAGATTAGGGAGTATTACTTTTGTCTGGTTTGTCTGGAAAATTATTCTGTCAGTGACCTGGACACAAGCTGCACACTTTAACTGAAATGTGAGTAATGCCACACATGTTTCTCTTGTATAGCATCTTGGGATGCTGTTGTGTTTGGTTGAAAATATTTGTATTCATAAAGAACTTTTATGTACAAAATCGTTCAAATCATCTGTTATTGTTCAAATCATCTAGCTGCGCTTCAGATAAGTGTTTTGCTAATATTTCTTGTCGGGAAAATGTATTGTAATGTGCTTTCTGGAACAATTCTTGAACTGAACCAATATAATTTGAATAATCATTCTTAGGGAGTTAAGAATGTTACAAATTTGCAAGAAATTTTGAGGGGAGGATAAAATTATTTTTATCCAGTTATCATTGGTACAGTTATACACATATACTGTGTACAGGAGTACACAGTATATGTGTACTCCTGTACTCATAGCAGTATGGTGCTTGCAAGTTATTCCTATGATATATTTTGTTGCTCATCACATCCATAATTTTAAGTATTTAAAATCCAGCAGCAACACTTCTAAAGGGGGCATCAGTTCCAAATATGCCAAAAATATACAATAAATGAAAACTAGTTCCATTTCAATCAAACTTTTTGACAAGTTGTATATGAAAAGGGTTTATCTGGTTAAAGTCTCAGTGTTGTAGCATAAATAGGAAGGGAGAAAAATATTGAATTTTGTGTCAAAAATTTTCCAAAATGGTAAAATTAACATCAAACACAAGTGCCAGCTGAAATCATGTCTGACTCTCAGCTATTACAATAGCATATAATAAAAATATTTAATTATTTTTATCCAACAAAATTAGGTCAAAAATTAATTTAATTATTTTTATCCAAAGAAATTTGGTGAATTTTTTTTTTTATTATTTATCAGATCATTTGCATGAAACTTGCACACCTGACTGCACGTAAGCCTATCTGTAAGGGTGCCAGTTTTGGAGGAAATCGGTTGATGTCAGCCACAGATGGCAACACCTTAGACTTTATTTTTTACTTATTTATTTTCAAGTTACATAAACGTTCCTATAATGCTTTCATTTTTATTCAATTAACATGAAACTTGTACCTTATATGTAGAGTTTAGGTTTCTACAATATGATTTTGGGATTTTTTTCGTAAGTTCATTTATTGATTTTATAATAATAATAAACATGATATATTTGCATAATTTTGGGGGGAACTTTGACTATTTGTATTAGTAAAACTAAACATATTTGGAAAATCTGCTGAAATCATATCCTTTATTATATGCTAATGTGATAGAAGAGTGTCATAGAAATGATTTCATTTGAAACTTGTGGTTGTAGTCTTATTGAAAATGTGTAAAAGTCGTTCAAAAAAACAAATTCTTCCTTTCTATTTAGGCTGCAATACTGAAGCTTGGAACAATTGCAACCCTTTTCATATACAACTAGTCAAAAAAGATTTGTTGATATTGAACAACGTTTAAAAAACTAACTCATTGCCCTTAAACACATTAAAGATTCTGCTGGCTTGATTCTTCAGTTATTCTGTCGTGCAGTAAAGTTAGTATTTTTGTCGTGTACAAAATATGAAAGGCTGGAGTAAAATAGCTTAGTAAATGCAGTATGCACAAATAGAAGCTAGTTATAGAAAAACATTATCATATAAAAAGAGGATATGTGATAAAGGTTACAATACATAATTTTGTTACGACTTGTTTGTAACAGCACACACGAGGATCCCGGTAGTACAGTCGGGTTCGTTCTCGACTCACAATCGAGAATTCCAGGTTCGAATCCCGGGCGGGACAGAAATGGTTGGGTGCATTTCCTATCGGCTAATGTTCACCTAGCAGTAAGTATTAACCCAGGAGTTAGTCAGCTTGTTGTGGGGTTGCATCCTGGGCGAGTGCAGTAATTCCGCGTGGGGGGGGGGGGGTGAGACCTTGATATAATCCGAGTACACTGTGTCGTGCAGACCAACTAACTGCTGCTGCAGTGTGACTGGTAATAGGAAACTACCATTAAGATAGCTTAAAAAACTACCATAAAGCAATCCTTTATTTTCTGCCATGGTAGTGCCTCCATGGATGAATGAGGCAACTTGATCTACCATCTGTATGGATTATGCCACTTTTAATAAATAATGAATATTATTATTATGCTGCAAAATGTGCATGATTGTTATTTCTACTTCTGTGAAGTAAAGCTGTACAATACATTCTTTGTGTCATGTCTTCATGTCTAGGATATTGAGAATATTATCATTTATGGAAGGAAACTTATTATAATTTAGATCTTGGATCAGTATTATCAGATTTTTCTTTTATCACTTACATTAATTGCTTTTATATAAAGCACACCCAGTTATCAGTTTATTTGGTGGTGGGGGGGGGGGTGTTGAAGTATTTATATACTGTCTACTTGTCCAAAGAGATAGCATTTCAAATAATATATTGTCTAATCAAAATATTTATGATGGTGTCATTTAATTATTTAATATACAGTAACTCAAATTTTGACTTGCTGTTATTAAGTATGAAATTTTAATATCATATTACAGAGCCTGCTTCCACTGGAGATAATTAGTGTGTGATAATAATGAATTATAGAATTTGAGAGTGAATGTTTATAGCTGCAGTATAATATAATACTGTAACTCATTTTTTATGAATAGAAATGCCAACAATTAATTTTATACAGCACAGGAAGTATTTCAGTATTTTATACTGAAATACAGGGTATTTCAATTTTTAATTGGTATAGGATGCACTGTAATAAATTTGTGTCCATGCATGCCTATGACTGCAGTAAAGGTGGCATCCATTTTTCATACTTTTATTGATGCATGAATATTTGTTCCATTTTAGATTACATTTAAATTTGATTGCTGCTTTCAATAAGTGTGATAATGTTAAAAACTGTTTGCCCTATATTCAAATGGGTTTCAAAGCCGACGCTTCATCACCCCTCCCGCCACGGCCATGTAGGGGTAGCAGCGTGCCATCCCTACTGATATTATTGTTATTATTATTCATATATATTTGCTTTATATATATCATGAATAAGATGCAGGGTAATTTTAGGGAGCATTTTGTAGAAAAATAAAAAAAGCATCTTATACAACAGAAAATATGGTGTTAGTATTAGTTTAAATGTAGAGTTTTATCTCTGGTGTTTTTGACTAATATGTAAATACAGTACCTTAAAAATAATTTGAAAATTTTTAAGGAAATTAGGCTTGTTAGGCTACTCTGGCTATTAGGTGCAACATTATTATGATATTACATGTGGGAACAAAAGTGTAATTCTGTGCTAGTCAATGAGATAAAAACCAAAATTTGAAAAAATGAAAAATGCTAAAGATTTTGGTCTCCAAACACTTTTTTTTTTTCAGAATAATAAGCGAGGTAGAGAGGTTACTTATCTTGGACAGCAACCAGTCATGTGTTCTAACTTGATTAGGGCAATGTCACATCATAAGCTTCAGGTAATAGCCTGAGCAAAATACAGTAATTGCTAATAAAATCAGGTATCCAGTGAACATTAATATATTCATACCTAAAATATTATGTCTATGTATGGATTTTAAATAATTAAATTTTCAACGTTTCAAAAGGTGGGTGCATTGGTGGTGGTGTCAGCAGTTGTGATCTGTGCAGGCTGTTATACCCTTAGCTTACAATGTGACATTAACCTGACCAAGTTAGAGCAGTTGGCAGGTTTCGGGACCATATAAGTGTCTTGCTTATATGGTGCTCTCGCTCCCTTTTTATTCTACAAAAAAGTCTTGGTTTGGAGACCAAAATTTACAAATTCTTTTCAGTGTGTTTCAGATCTGGATTTTTATTTCACACGATGATATATTACTACGTGATATAAAATATAATATAAAATTGATAACATTTATGATAAGGATTTATTGTACATATGTGGTGTCTTGCATAATGTAAATTTTTATTGTTTTTTTTGCTATATATTGGAAAAAAAAACCTGCATTTTGACTTGGAGTGGGTTATTTGGATAGGTCGTATGATCATTGTTAGTTTTTTTTGTGCCATTTAGGACTGATTTATGAGAGAGTTTGGAGATGAAGTGTTACATTCAGTGGGGTTTTGACTCTACATTAAGAATGGTCTGCTTGTCATTGCCTTACTTATACAAAAATCATGTGCTTTATCTGTATATATCAGCTTTGTCTAAAAAAAAAGATGTGTATCTGTTATTGTTTACATTGTTATGGTAGGGTCAAATCTTATTAAACTGTGAACGGTGTATGAATATTAAGCATTTCTGTAAAAAGTGTTTGTTGGTTACCGAAATATTTAGATGTTTCATTTATTGTTGTGGTAAGTCCCACCAAGTATATGATTCAGTGATCCTTGTGGAGAATGGATCCCTGTCTGCTCATTTAAAATGTTGCACTGCTGCTTATCAGTTATTTTAATACTTGCATACCAGCATTTTTTTCCAATCTAGTGAATAAATATAATGTCTAGTTCTTCAGCATCTTAGAATGACAGTGTCATTATATTTCTCTAGTGATCATTGCTGTAGTAGAACAACATTTGCCTGCTTATAATATTAAGCATATGGAAGGGCAGTGTTTTAGATACTTGTAATTATGATATATAAATCATTACTTTGATATAAGGCACCAACAATAAAATAAACTTGTTTACCAGTCTGTCCGTCTTGAATTTAATCAAATTTATTGTATTCACATTTTATAATGTATATTTTAATATATTTAACACGATGAATTACTAGTCTCGGTATGGAGCGAGGTACTACTCGACATGTATGATTGTAGAGGGATAAGATGTAAATGTTATTTAAAAGAAAGATGCCGATATTAATAACTCGCATAAAACCAGCATTGAATGTAATGAAATGCCAGGTTGCATCAGCAGCGGAGTTCTGTAGGCCTACTGGGGACGATCACTGGTCCTCCCTCACAGATGTGCAGGGACCAGTGACATTTATTTTTGCACCTCACTGGGAAAAGCAACCAGAAGGTCAGCGAGTCGAAACAATAGCTTCAATGCTGGCTTCGATAGGGACCAAATCCTTGAAACCTACCAAAAGAACTCCCCAAATTATGCAAAACAATTGAATTCTCTCGAAATTAGTGCACTTATTTGCCCCCCCCCCCTCCCTCACTTGTTTTGGGGGGAAGGAGGAAGGTAGCCCACTGTCAGCCAGTATTTCAACCCTCAGTTCTAGGGCAGATGTAGGCAACCCTCCCCCCCTATCCCCTGACAACCTGGAAGGGAGTGAGGGAATTGGGGAACCACTGGGGCTCCCCAGTTTCATTACAATGCTAGTCTTCTGGGGAAGCCCCTTGTGGCTTCCTGAAGCTAGCAACCATGGAGCAGGAAAATACATGAGAACTCCTCAGGGAGGAGGAAGCACCACAGGATTCGAGATGAAGAGGAGACACCTGGCCGAGAAGCATGACCCAAAGCCACACAAGGTTACTGAGGTCTGGAAACATTAATAAGATACCAGGCTGCCAGAACCCTGCTTGACCTCCCAAACCCCTACACTCCAAAGCCCAGGACATGGTTGTGAGCACCAATGACAGAGTGGCATACTGTAGGTACGAGATTGAAAGCTGTACCTAAGGTATTGCTAACAACACCCGCTCATATTTCTTATAAATAATGGAAGTGCAGGGGTCTATATAGTAATAGTCACCAGTTCTAACTACATGGGACAAGAAATACACCTAGGGGCACAATTTTACAAAAAAGGATTTATTTAACAAATACCAGATTTCCTCACACTTCTTAGAATGGGGGACGGGGGGGGGGGGGGGGATCCTTCTCCTCCACAACCTGGGACTTAAGGTCATTACTCTATTCCACTCCTCATAGGTCACTACAAAGGGCCTGGGTTTACAAATGAATATACAAAATAAATGTGGATAATCTCCCCATGTGACACACAGCTGAGCACATACACCTGAACTAACAACACACCACTCTCCCTACACACAGGGTTCCACAAATTCCTATCTCTAACTCATAAAGAAAAGGGGAAGCACCACTATAAACCTCTATAATACTGCACTTATCGTATTTGTTGGAGACCGTCCACAACACTGGTGTGGTTGTCACTGCCTCTCTCTCCCAAGTGACTGATGGGAGCTGCCACATGTCCCTGCCTGCCTGGTTCCAATAATGTCCTCTGCCTATACATGTCATACACATTTCACAATACTTCATTTAATGTTCCAGGCTGTTTTTCTACATTCGACACTGTTGTTTCTCTATATTGCATTGAATCTGCTTTTTCTTAACCATTTTATCCCTTTTGTTTACATTGTTTTTTTTTTAGGAGATTACATTTTCCTGTTGAGATGATGCTCTGTGCATCTGAAAGGAGTCAGAGTTCCAGACTGCTTTTTCAACATTTAACAATGCTAGTTCTCCCTACACAAGGGTCTCTCTCAATAGCACTGCTATTTCTCCATACACCAGGGTCTTTCTCTTACATATTACAGTACACTGCTATTTCTCCCTGTACAAGGGTCTCTCCCAATAGCACTGCTATTTCTCCCTACACAAGGGTCGGTCTCTTACATAATTCCCTCTTCCCGGGGGGTACAAGAAGAAAGAAAATTCATGTAAATTTGAAGAGTTTAGGTAATTTTTCTTAGTACATGGTACTAAGAGAGAGACCCTTGTATAGGGAGAAATAGCAGTGACCTTAAGTCCCAGGTTGTAGAGGGAGAAGGATCTTCCCCCCCCCCCTGTTTGTCTGTATCAATCTTGGTGGTGGATCCAAGTAACCCCCCCCCCCCCCCCCCCGTTTTAAGAAGTGTGAGGAAATCTGGTATTTGTTAAATAAAATCCTATTTTGTAAAATTGTGCCCAAGGTGTATTTCTTGTCCCATGTAGTTAGAACTGGTGACTATTACTATATAGACCCCTGCACTTCCATTATTTATAAGAAAGTAAGAGCAGGTGTAAGCAATACTTTAGGGTACAGCTTTCAATCTCGTACCTTACAATACTCCCTAACAGCATGGTTCTGAGGGTAGACCACAGGCTGCCTTAACACTGTGGACAACCTGAGAAAGATGAACCTTGGAACAGGGAGCCAAAGTAAGAAGATCAGCCCACCAAAGCAAAATCAGCACAAAGGTGGTGGAGGAGAGCTGTCACCAGACACAGCACATGATGCACTCCCGGCCGAACCAGCCAAGCATCAATGACCAAAGGAACCCTCTGAAAGGCAATTGACAACTCCAGAAAAGGAGGAGCTAGCTGCAAGTAAACAAAATGCCCACCAGTGCCAAAAGCACAAAACCCTGCCCCCAGAGGAGAGCATGAAGCTCCCCAACCTGAAAGTTGGAGGCAAGAGAAACCAAACCAAAGACTTAATCGAGGACGAAAGAGGATATGTAAACCGAGAAGAGGAAGAAGAAAGAAATGCAAGAACACGGTTCAACAGTCCAAGCAGGCTCAGGTTGCGCATGAGCAGGCCAGAGATGAAACAATATGAGATGGCTTACAAAATGAAGCCATGGCAGTACAGTACTGACCCCAAACAGAAGTTGCAGCAGCTCTGCCAGCACCACCCAATACCAGGGGAAATGTATTTGGCATGAGATGCTGATGAAGAAAAAAGCCAAAAAGAAAGAGTACCACATGCTCAGAAAGTGAACTATGGCGAAGGAGCACCACAAAGATGGAGATAAATGTGCTTAAAAAAAAGACTGACACAAAGAGCAGAGGTGAAGGTCAAACCAGTAAGGTAAGTCACTGGGCTGACCTTCTGGTAGAGGCAGAGCTGCTAAAAACAAGCCAGAGTTCGGACAGTGAACACGCTGCTCCTGATACCAAGGCTCAACCAACCACAAGGATTACCCTGCTTCTAAGAGGGACTGAAGCAAACTCTTCCCCCCCCTTTTTTCCAGTCGAGACAGTGAACCACTGGAGAATAGTCTGAATGGAATTGGAGCCCCAAATGTACACGAGTATGAAAGTTAGACACCAGAAGCGCTGCCAACAACAGGAAAACTTAGGCATGGAGCTGCACAAGACCCATGCCCCAAGAAAAAGTGGGAGCAAACAAGCAGTCATTGAGAGGCACAAAAGACAGGACCCCCTCCCCAGAAACACCTAAGCACAGTCGACACCAGCCAAGCTGAATTTGTACTTGAGTATTTAAAAGCAATTCTGAAGTTAGAAAGCGTGGCATAGGCTCCTCGCACAATATTCTTTATGTAGTCCTCAGGTGATAGATTTCTGACATAATATATAGGTTGTGTGGGGTCTATGTTCTCTATGCCACATTCCATAACATGGCATTTATTAATATAAATTAACAATTTGAGGAGAAAAAAATATTTAGGCCCTTGAGTCACTTTCAACTATGTGGTTCCTGGTTCCCTCCAAGTAGGGTCTCATTTTGTATGGGGGAGGAGGGAGTTTATATATCTATCAATTGATAAAATCAATAGGGAAGATTTCCTGAGACCTGGAACTTTAAAAACAAGAGGTCATAGATTTAAACTAGCTAAACACAGATGCCGATGAAATATAAGAAAATTCACTTTCGCAAACAGAATGGTAGACGGTTGGAACAAGTTAGGTGAGAAGGTGGTGGAGGCCAAGACCGTCTAGGCGCTAGGGCACCGAACAACCCAAAGAGGAAGCTGGCGACTCAGCAGCAAAGCAAGGGCCCCGGGGGTTCGAACCCAGAGATCGCGAGAGCAGCGGAAAGGACATCCCCGAAGGAACCAGAACAGCCGCTGAAGCCAGATCCAACTTGACTGGTAGACCAGCACAGCAAAGGTTCAGACTCCCGCACAGCTACTCGAACAACTGACGAGTGACCCAGGTGCCTCCAAAACACAGCCGAAGGCGGCTGCTGCCGCAGCAATGCAGCTAGAGGGATAGTTAAAGGAAGCGGTCTGAGAGTCCCAACAAGACCCACCCAAGTCCGAACCTGAGAGCAAACCAAATGGGACTTCCTCCAGTTCACCAAGAACCCGAACCTGACGAACTGGGAATGATCCAAATCCCTGGCGAGCAGACACGCATACTGGCTGGAAGCCCAGACCAGCCAGTCGTCGAGGTAAGCCGAAACCCAAACCCCTAAAGGACGCAAACAGGTCACCATGACCCGGTAAGGCGTATGAATCACGCGAGGTGCCAGATTCAAGACGAATGGAAGGCAATGAAAGCAGTAAGCTTGTCACCCCACAACAAAACCTAGACAGTCCCTGAACCGCAGATGAATCGGGATGTGCCAATATGCATCCCTAGAGGTCCAGGGACACCATCCAAGCGCCCTTGCTCCAAAAGCCGGCAGACCTGGGACACCATCCAAGCACCCTTGCTCCAAAAGCCAGGCCAGATATGGGACAGAGAGGTCATCTCAAAGGAGGGGCAAAAGACCAGTGGTTCAGATGGGACAAGTCAGATGAACTGCAGGGACGCACAGTCTCATTTTGGGAACTGGAAACAGGCGGGAACCCACCTGAGGGGATGCAGCATTTCGACCATGCCCAAGCGAACCCACGTCCAGATGCACGACAGAGCACAGGGAAGAGGCCTGTCCCTGCCAGCCCCGATACCCCGAAGGAAGGAGGGGTCACCCAACACCACTGCAGGCCAGAGGAAAGACCCGAATGCCCACGAATCATGGGACCAGGCAAGAGCAAACAGCGTGAACCTCCCGCCCCCCCCCCACCCCATTGCCACGTGAATGGGGCTAACTGGGAAAGGGCCAACGACCCTTATGGAAGCCCGACCGACGCTCAGAGCGATCGCTCCACAGGAGGGGCCGGCCCCGAATCTGGCACCACTGGCTTATGACGACCAAAAGAACCCGAACCCTGGCACGACCCCTTCTGGGCAGGCCCACCATGGCCCCCCACCCCTTCCGGAGAACCAACAAGTCCGACATAGGCCAGCAACTAGACGAAGCCGCCTGCAGAAAATGTACCGCTTCAGAGTGCAAACAGCAATGGACAAAAAAGGGAGCAAAAATCAGAGCCAGGGTCCAAGCGGATTCCAAAAAGTGGCAAGTACCACCTGTCGGCAAGCTAGGTGAGAAGCAAAGAACAGATACTGCTTCCTTCAGAATCGAAGCAAACAACTTCAACAAGGCAGCCGACACCGGAGCCTCTAAGGCATGGGCACTGGGCGCTGGCCTGGAACCCAGTTCCTCCACATCCTCCTTGAGCTAGTCCGAAGACAGCTCCAGGAGGAAAAGGAAGTGCAAGGCTGAAGCCAAATGCCCACTGGCGCGCAAATCCTCAGTGACCAGCGACACTTCACGCGAAAGGGAAGGGACAAGCACATGAAGCTGCACCTGGCCGATTTCGCAAGGAAGCACAGGGGCGAACAGGCACGCATTGAGGTGCTTAACTCGCCCAAGTCCATTCCCAAAGTGTCTCCTACCAGGTAGATGAGGAGCAGCCATATTGTTGACCAATGTCGGGCCTACTCCATCTACCAGTTAAGCACTCGACTTAATAATTTATAACTATAATTTAGGCAGTCTAGTGATTACTAGTATATTTAATTAGTTTGACCAGAGTAATAAACGTAATATTTAAATCAAATCCGAGCCAAAGCTCGACAAGCAGCTGGATGGTCTGAATATTAATTCATAAATGAAATTAAACTAACCTGAGGTTTGTGAGAGTCAAATCAAATAATACTTTATACAGCCCACTGACTACTTAGCAGAATTTTCCCTCATGAGGTAGTTTCATGATGTGTAGATTCACCAAACAATTGCAGTGCTGTGGCTGCCTGCTTCATGCTGTGATCATCCATAAACAACATTGTTTCACTGAGAAAATCCACTAGGGCTGTGAGGTGGATGCAAGCCTACGACCCCGGCATTGCCATTCACGTACTCACTAGACCACCGTAACATTGTTAGAGTAGAGTACGCGACTGGCAATGTCGGGGTCGTGGGTTCGCGTTCACCTCATAGCCCTTGTGGATTTTCTTATTGATATTCTGCATATCATGTTAATGTGATTTCGGTGGGACTGTGTTCACTAATATCTGGACTTGTGCATAGTCTTTATCACAGTCAAGAGCTCATATGATGCTGTCATCAGAAAAAATATTAGTTACTTACATACTTCAAATTTTTAAGTGATGCCATGACCATAGCTGAACAGTGGTGCTGTGTAGCTCATACTGCATACACCACCTTGTTGTTACTTAGTACTAATATCTTCACACCCAGGAAAGTGTCCATGATTTTTTCTTAAAAAAAGCATCGTTACTGATGGCCTGAGAAAGCCCATGTGAGCCCTGTATACCTCCAGGACTTTTAAATCTTACACAGTACAGTACTCTTTATCATCCCTGTTTGACTTGTGCAGTTTGGTCAGATATGCCAAAAATATTCCTGTATGACTTGCAGTGGAACGGTTAATACTGTATACAAAATGATTAAAATTGTGGGCAATACATACACATGTTTGTACTTCATCTGCATTATACAATCATCCAAAATGTTTTGAAGCTATAGACTGTGTAATCTTTGTTTAAGGTTACCATTTTACCTGCACAGTATCACCACTGATACCAACTCAACTGTATTGCAAATATTTTTTGTTCCTTTTTGCAGGTAACTCTTGCTCAGTTGAGTACTATGACCCCAATACTAATCGATGGCTTGACTGTACCATCACTGCCCGAGATTCGATCCGAGGCAGGGGCAGTTGTCATTTGACCCCCTCCTCCTCCACGGCAACCTCCTCGACCTACACGCAGAAGTCGGAAGCCTCAGGATAATGACAACCAAGAGTGTCCACATGTTGTTCGAAAAAGGAGCATCAGTCGTCAGTCTCACAGTCCTAGGCAACCAGCCTAGCATTTCTGATTATGTGGACAACACTTAAATAGAAAGTACAGTACCTTGAATTTATCACATTTTAGATACGTCATTGTAATGTATTTATTGAAAATGCACATCCGCAAGGGTCACTTGCTGCTGAATGTTAAAAGTAATCATTTTAAGTAAAAAAAATAATTACTTTCATTATTTGTGAAATTATATATTGTATATTACATGAATATGTTATAACCCATTATTCAGGACAACTTAAACTGAGTTTTGAAGTTTTCTGTAGGCTCATGCATATCAAAATAACTTTGAGTGTATTACTGAAAATCTGAATATTTTTTGATGGCATGAATTATCTAGATGTTCTGAGAAAAGGAAATAATGGTATTGGAATTTAATACCATTGTTGAATATACTGGTATTGAAAATTATGGAATTGAAATTATGGAATATGGCAGCAATTTTTTGAAATATGTATCTTACAACTCTAAAGCATATCATCTCCATACTATGCATACAGTGAAGTGGAAACAGAGTCTTGTTTAAATATTGTTAGGAAGAGCCCTCTTATAATTGTTATGCCCTATAGAGTACTATCACTGCGTACGAAAATTGTCAAAAAATAATGAAATTTTCACCTAGTTGCACAAGAGAAAATAAGAAGTTTTCTTCTTAGTATTTATAGAATACGTATTTGGATTAACCTGCAGCATGTATTCCAATATTCACATAACACATACATATAGATACTCAGTGGGTCTTTGTGGGTTGATCCTTCTTCCTTGTTTCCCTGTTCCAAGGCTTATGTTTCTCAGGTTGGTCATTAAGTCCAGTGTCATTAAGTCCAGCCAGTTTGCAGTCTACCCTCGTAGACTGATGATGTCCATACGTATGTTGTTCTTGCAGGGGTCTTTGCTAAAATGTCCATGGGCTGATATTTGGGGCAAGGGGGTTTTGCAGTCATGGTGGCCTGGTATTTAGTTAATGTTCCCGGCCTCATCATACCTGCGTTATCTTGGGTCATCTTTCTCAGTCATATATGTCTTCATCTTGATTACCTGTAGTCTCTCCTCTTTGGTAAGCCAGTGTCTTTCTTATCTGTGGGTTGTTCACTAGAGGAGCCACAAGGGGCTCTCCCTACCCCCACAAACCAGCATTGAATGTATGATGCACCGCTTTCTGATGAGCCCCAGTAGATCCTTGTTCCCTTCCAGCTCATTAGTTATTGGTTTGTGCTCTTCACTTCTCCAGAACTGGCTTGGGAGGCTGGGGAAAACCTGGGTTTCTGCCCCCCCCCCCCTTTTGTTGCCAGGTACGCACCTAGTTGTGCTTGCGGGGGTTGAGCTATGGGCTCTTTGGTCCCGCCTCTCGACCGTCAATCAACAGGTGTACAGGTTCCTGAGCCTATTGGGCTCTCATCATATCAACAGCACATCAACAAACTGGAAAAGGTGCAAAGACATGCCTACTAAGTGGCTCCCAGAACTGAAGGGCAAGAGCTACGAGGAGAGGTTAGAGGCATTAAATATGCCAAAACTAGAAAACAGAAGAAAAGAGGTGATCTGATCACTACATCAAAATAGTAACAGGAAAAATTAATTCAAATTTTTAATTTTAATATTCTTAAAATTGTTCTCCTGTTCACGGGGAAAAAAGTCCAACGTTGAATGTAATGAAACTCCATTTTCTGGGTGAGACCCGGAGGCTTCCCGAAGCTATACCGGGCAGATGTGTATATATCTGTCATCTACCAGGTCAAGCACCCAGAAGGATAGGAATCTCAAAACAAACTACAGCTGGTGAAAAATTGCAAACCGAAAGCCGAACAGGCAGGCAGAACTCCCCAATCAGAAAACAAGCATGATGTCACCAGCTGCCTGCTGCTGTTTGCACCCCCCCCCCTTCCCTGAGAGGGGAAGGGGGAGCCCCAGCCCCAGGATCCAACCTCAGTTCAGAGAGGCTGAATATCAACAAATGCAAAAAAAAAAAAAAATGCTGACTGGAGAGAGGTAGGGGGGGGGGGCCAGGGAGCCTCTGGGTCTCACCCAGAAAATGGCATTTCGTTACATTCAATGCTGGTTTTCTGGAGAACCTTGGGTTTCCTGGCGCTACCTAACCAAAGATGAAGTAAAAGAGGGACTTACCCGGGAGCGGCTGCACTCGCTCCTCAACTCGAAGTCAAGACAACTGGCTGCATCTGCGACCCAAGGCTAAGCACGCCCTAGAAGGGCCAGGGATATTAACGCTGTACTGTGCAGCCATGACCCTGTTCATCCTCCAAAAACCCCATGCCCAATGTCAGCCCGGACATATTACAAAAAAGCAGCCAAGCCGCGATCTTATGACGTCCGTGAGCACTGGGATAGACCGCAAGCTGGCTGACCTGAATATCCTGCGCAACCTGGGAGACCAGCGCCCTGGAATAGGGAAGAAGGGAAAACCCGAGTCAACCCAAAGCACATATCCTGCCACGGAGGCCGTGGCGCGTAAGTAACGGCGAAGAGCTGCAACCATACAAAACATGATGCATCCCGGAAGACCAAGCATCAACAACCCAAAGACACCTCTGAAAAAGTCTCATTCTTTACCAGAAAAGAGAGAGATGGCTGCAAGCGAACAAAACGACCACCAGAACCGAAAGAGCAGAAACCCCTGCACCAGAGGAGTGCGTGAAGCTATCCGATCCGACGCCTACAGGCCAATACCAACAAGGAAAGAGCCTTAGAAAAACAGTCCTGAATTAAGGGGCCACCACAAACCGAAGAGAAGACAGAAAAGAGAGCACCCGGTCCAACTCTTCAAGGAGTGCAGGATAGCTCAGGTGGCGCATGAGCAGGCCGAAGGTGAAACAATGCCCGAAAAAGCTTGTGGAATGGAGTAGCAGTAACATCCACCCCGAATGCAAGCTGAAGTGACTCTGCCAGCGCCACACAATACGAGGCAACAGTATTCGGCATAAGATGACGGTCCTGAAATATCCAAGGGAGAATGGACAAACAACCCTATCAGAAACTGAAGACAACCTATGAAGAGTCAAAAAGTGCCGAAAGGACTTCCAGGAAACTTCATACTGCCGCCAAGATGAAACTCGCAGGTGGAACGATGGTGGGACACCATCACTGAAGCCACCTGATCACTATACAACTGGTGATAAACACGCGTCAAAAAGATCAGACACGAAGATCGGAGGAGAAGATCGAACCAGCTACGTACCCGACAGGACCGATCTGCTAAAAGAGGTGGAGCCACGGGTAGACCCTCGGGTAGACCTCGGGTTCGGAGTCCGAGCAAGCAGCACCAGAAACCAAGGCGCCAACAGGACTACTCTCTCCTGGTAAGTCTCCAAGTGTGCCAGGAACTGGAGCAAGAACCGAACCGGGAGCAAGAGGTACAGGAAGCCTGACCTAGACCAGTCCAGTTGAAAGGCATAGACCCCGACAGCCTCACAGTCGGGGAAGGGCGCTGCATTCACTGGAAGACGCCTTAACCAGGCCGATACAAACGTCCTGGGCACCCGAAAGTTCGGTTGACACCAACAGAACGAGTTGACGTCGACCGTCCATTATTGGCATTCAGGTCATCCGCCAAGACGTTGGACACACTCTGGATATGAACTGCTAGGAGAGCCAAATCCCAAGAACTCGGCAGACCAGTCACCCGAAGAGACCACCCCCAAAGAGCCTAGGACCGTATTGAACACCGGCAGTTCAGACAATGAACCACAGGGGAGTAGTCCGAATGGAGCCGGTCATCCGCCACGACGTTGGACACTCCATGGATATGAACTGCCAGGAGAACCAAACCCCAAGAACTCAGCAGACCAGCCCCAAAGAGCCTAGGACCGCATCGAACCCTTGCAGTTCAGACAATGAACCACAGGGGCGCAGTCCGAATGGAGCCGGATCATTAATCCCCAAATGACACGAACCCTCTGAAACGATTGCCACACCGCTGCAAACTCCTGCACCGCGCTGTAAGCCCGATGGAAGGATGTACCCCACTGACCCTGGCCGGTCTGGTGAGCACTGGTCACAAAGCCTCAGCCAAGAGATGAGGCATCAGTGAACATATCGAGCGAGGGCTCGGGTAGGCGCTAGGGCACCGAACAACCCAAAGAGGAAGCTGGCGACTCAGCAGCAAAAGCAAGGGCCCCGGGGTTCGAACCCAGAGATCGCGAGAGCAGCGGAAAGGACATCCCCGAAGGAACCAGAACAGCCGCTGAAGCCAGATCCAACTTGACGGGTAGACCAGCACAGCAAAGTTCAGACTCCCGCACAGCTACTCGAACAACTGACGAGTGACCCAGGTGCCCTCCAAAAACAGCCGAAGGCGGGACTGCTGCCGCAGCAATGCAGCTAGAGGGAGAGTTAAAGAAGCGGTCTGAGAGTCCCAGACAAGACCCACCCAAGTCCGAACCTGAGAGCAAACCAAATGGGACTTCCTCCAGTTCACCAAGAACCCGAACCTGACGAACTGGGAATGATCCAAATCCCTGGCGAGCAGACACGCATACTGGCTGGAAGCCCAGACCAGCCAGTCGTCGAGGTAAGCCGAAACCCAAACCCCTAAAGGACGCAAACAGGTCACCATGACCCGGTAAGGCGTATGAATCACGCGAGGTGCCAGATTCAAGACGAATGGAAGGCAATGAAAGCAGTAAGCTTGTCACCCCACAACAAAACCTAGCCAGTCCCTGAACCGCAGATGAATTGGGATGTGCCAATATGCATCCCAGAGGTCCAGGGACACCATCCAAGCGCCCTTGCTCCAAAAGCCGGGCAAGACCTGGGACACCATCCAAGCACCCTTGCTCCAAAAGCCAGGCCAGATATGGACAGAGAGGTCATCTCAAAGGAGGGGCAAAAGACCCAGTGGTTCAGATGGGACAAGTCCAGAATGAACTGCAGGGATGCACAGTCTCATTTTGGAACTGGAAACAGGCGGGAAACCCACCTGAGGGGATGCAGTCATTTCGACCATGCCCAAGCGAACCCACTCCAGGATGCCCCGACAGAGCACAGTGGAAGAGGCCTGTCCCGCCAGCCCCGATATCCCCGAAGGAAGGAGGAGGAGTCACCCACACCACTGCAGGCCAGAGGAAAGACCCAAAATGCCCACGAATCATGGGACCAGGCAAGAGCAAACAGCGCGAACCCCCTCCCCCCCCCCCCCATTGCCACGTGAATGGGGCTAACTGGGAAAGGGCCAACGACCCTTACGAGAGCCCGACCGACGCTCAGAGCGATCGCTCCACAGGAGGGCCGGCCCCGAATCTGGCACTACTGGCTTATGACGTCCAAAAGAACCCTGAGCCCTGGCACGACCCTTCTGGGCAGGCCCACCATGGCCCCCCACCCCTTCCGGAGAACCAACAGTCCGACATAGCCAGCAACTGACGAAGCCGCCTGCAGAAAATGTACCGCTTCAGAGTGCAAACAGCAATGGACAAAAAAGGGACAAAAATCAGAGCCAGGGTCCAAGCGGATTCCAAAGAGTGGACAAGTACTACCTGTCGGCAAGCTAGGTGAGAAGCAAAGAACAGATACTGCTTCCTTCAGAATCGAAGCAAACAACTTCAACAAGGCAGCCGACACCGGAGCCTCTAAGGCATGGGCACTGGGCGCTGGCCTGGAACCCAGCTCCTCCACATCCTCCTTGAGCTAGTCCGAAGACAGCTCCAGGAGGAAAAGGAAGTGCAAGGCTGAAGCCAAATGCCCACTGGCGCGCAAATCCTCAGTGACCAGCGACCTTCACGCCGAAAGGGAAGGGACAAGCACATGAAGCTGCACCTGGCCGATTTCGCAAGGAAGCACAGGGGCGAACAAGCACGCATTGAGGTGCTTAAACTCGTCCCAAGTCCATTCCCAAAGTGTCTCCTACCAGGTAGATGAGGAGCAGCCATATTGTTGACCAAATGTCGAGGCCTACTCCATCTACCAGTTAAGCACTCGACTTAATAATTTATAACTATAATTTAGGCAGTCTAGTGATTACTAGTATATTTAATTAGTTTGACCAGAGTAATAAACGTAATATTTAAATCAAATCCGAGCCAAAGCTCGACAAGCAGCTGGATGGTCTGAATATTAATTCATAAATGAAATTAAACTAACCTGAGGTTTGTGAGAGTCAAATCAAATAATACTTTATACAGCCCACTGACTACTTAGCAGAATTTTCCCTCATGAGGTAGTTTCATGATGTGTAGATTCACCAAACAATTGCAGTGCTGTGGCTGCCTGCTTCATGCTGTGATCATCATAAACAACATTGTGTTCACTGAGAAAATCCACTAGGGCTGTGAGGTGGATGCAAGCCTACGACCCCGGCATTGCCATTCACGTACTCCACTAGACCACCGTAACATTGTTAGAGTAGAGTACGCGACTGGCAATGTCGGGGTCGTAGGTTCGCGTTCACCTCATAGCCCTTGTGGATTTTCTTATTGATATTCTGCATATCATGTTAATGTGATTTCTGTGGGACTGTGTTCACTAATATCTGGACATTGTGCATAGTCTTTATCACAGTCAAGAGCTCATATGATGCTGTCATCAGAAAATAATATTAGTTACTTACATACTTTCAAATTTTTAAGTGATGCCATGACCATAAGCTGAACAGTGGTGCTGTTAGCTCATACTGCATACACCACCCTTAGTTGTTTACTTAGTACTAATATCTTCACACCCAGGAAAGTGTCCATGATTTTTTCTTAAAAAAAGCATCTGTTTACTGATGGCCTGAGAAAGCCCATGTGAGCCCTGTATACCTCCAGGACTTTTAAATCTTACACAGTACAGTACTCTTTATCATCCCTGTTTGACTTGTGCAGTTTGGTCAGATATGCCAAAAATATTCCTGTATGACTTGCAGTGGAACGGTTAATACTGTATACAAAATGATTAAAATTGTGGGCAATACATACACATGTTTGTACTTCATCTGCATTATACAATCATCCAAAATGTTTTGAAGCTATAGACTGTGTAATCTTTGTTTAAGGTTACCATTTTACCTGCACAGTATCACCACTGATACCAAACTCATACTGTATTGCAAATATTTTTTGTTCCTTTTTGCAGGTAACTATTGCTCATGTTGAGTACTATGACCCCAATACTAATCGATGGCTTGACTGTACATCACTGCCCGAGAGTCGATCCGAGGCAGGGGCAGTTGTCATTTGACCCCCTCCTCCTCCACGGCAACCTCCTCGACCTACACGCAGAAGTCGGAAGCCTCAGGATAATGACAACCAAGAGTGTCCACATGTTGTTCGAAAAAGGAGCATCAGTCGTCAGTCTCACAGTCCTAGGCAACCAGCCTAGCATTTCTGATTATGTGGACAACACTTAAATAGAAAGTACAGTACCTTGAATTTATCACATTTTAGATACGTCATTGTAATGTATTTATTGAAAATGCACATCCGCAAGGGTCACTTGCTGCTGAATGTTAAAAGTAATTCATTTTAAGTAAAAAAAATAATTACTTTCATTATTTGTGAAATTATATATTGTATATTACATGAATATGTTATAACCCATTATTCAGGACAACTTAAACTGAGTTTTGAAGTTTTCTGTAGGCTCATGCATATCAAAATAACTTTGAGTGTATTACTGAAAATCTGAATATTTTTGATGGCATGAATTATCTAGATGTTCTGAGAAAAGGAAATAATGGTATTGGAATTTAATACCATTGTTGAATATACTGGTATTGAAAATTATGGAATTGAAATTATGGAATATGGCAGCAATTTTTGAAATATGTATCTTACAACTCTAAAGCATATCATTCTCCATACTATGCATACAGTGAAGTGGAAACAGAGTCTTGTTTAAATATTGTTAGGAAGAGCCCTCTTATAATTGTTATGCCCTATAGAGTACTATCACTGCGTACGAAAATTGTCAAAAAATAATGAAATTTTCACCTAGTTGCACAGAGAAAATAAGAAGTTTTCTTCTTAGTATTTAATAGAATACAGTATTTGGATTAACCTGCAGCATGTATTCCAATATTCACATACACATACATATAGATACTCAGTGGGTCTTTGTGGGTTGATCCTTCTTCCTTGGTTTCCTGTTCCAAGGCTTATGTTTCTCAGGTTGTCATTAAGTCCAGTGTCATTAGTCCAGCCAGTTTGCAGTCTACCCTCGTAGACTGATGATGTCCATAAGTATGTTGTTCTTGCAGGGGTCTTTGCTAAATGTCCTGGGCTGATATTTGGGCAAGGGGTTTTGCAGTCATGGTGGCCTGGTATTTAGTTAATGTTCCCGGGCCTCATCATACCTGCGTTATCTTGGGTCATCTTTCTCAGTCATATGGTCTTCATCTTGATTACCTGTAGTCTCTCCTCTTTGGTAAGCCAGTGGTCTTTCTTATCTGTGGGTTGTTCACTAGAGGAAGCCACAAGGGGCTCTTCCCCTCCCCCCACAACACCAGCAATGAAATGTAATGATGCACCGCTTTCTGAATGAGCCCCAGTAGATCCTTGTTCCCTTCCAGCTCATTAGTTTTTGTTTGTGCTCTTCACTTCTCCAGAACTGGCTTGGGAGGCTGGGGAAAACCTGGGTTTCTGCCCCCCCCCCCCCTTTGTTTGCCAGGTACTCACCTAGTTGTGCTTGCGGGGGTTGAGCTCTGGCTCTTTGGTCCCGCCTCTCGACCGTCAATCAACAGGTGTACAGGTTCCTGAGCCTATTGGGCTCTATCATATCAAGAAGCACATCAACAAACTGGAAAAGGTGCAAAGACATGCTATTAAGTGGCTCCCAGAACTGAAGGGCAAGAGCTACGAGGAGAGGTTAGAGGCATTAAATATGCCAAAACTAGAAGACAGAAGAAAAGAGGTGATATGATCACTACATACAAAATAGTAACAGGAATTGATAAAATCAATAGGGAAGATTTCCTGAGACCTGGAACTTTAAGAACAAGAGGTCATAGATATAAACTAGCTAAACACAGATGCCGAAGAAATATAAGAAAATTCACTTTCGCAAACAGAGTGGTAGACGGTTGGAACAAGTTAGGGGAGAAGGTGGCGGAGGCCAAGACCGTCAGTAGTTTCAAAGCGTTATATGACAAAGAGTGCTGGGAAGACGGGACACCACGAGCGTAGCTCTCATCCTGTAACTACACTTAGGTAATTACTTGAACTGTGTATGGAGTCAGCCTTCACCACATTACATTACTTCCTAATGAATTCCATTTGTCAACCACTCTGACACTAAAAAAGTTCTTTCTAATATCTCTGTGGCTCATTTGGGCACTCAGTTTCCACCTGTGTCCCCTAGTGCGTGTGCCCCTTGTGTTAAATAGCCTGTCTTTATCAACCGTGTCGATTCCCTTGAGAATCTTGAATGTGGTGATCATGTCCCCCCTAACTCTTCTGTCTTTCAATGAAGTGAGGTTTAATTCCCGTAGTCTCTCCTCGTAGCTCATACCTCTCAGCTCGGTTACTAGTCTGGTGGCAAACCTTTGAACCTTTTCCAGTTTAGTCTTATGCTTGACTAGATATGGACTCCATGGTAGAGCCGCATACTCCAGGATTGGTCTGACATATGTGGTATATAATGTTCTGAAAGATTCCTTACACAAGTTTCTAATGGCCGTTCTTATGTTAGCCAACCTGGCATATGCTGCTGATGTTATCCTCTTGATATGAGCTTCAGGGGACAGGTCTGGCATGATATCAACCCCCAGGTCTTTCTCTCTCTCTGACTCTTGAAGTATTTCATCTCCCAAATGATACCTTGTATCTGGTCTCCTGCTTCCTACCCCCTATCTTCATTACATTACATTTGCTTGGGTTAAACTCTAACAGCCATTTGTTCAACCATTCCTGCAGCTTGTCCAGGTCTTCTTGAAGCTTCAAGCTGTCCTCCTCTGTCTTAATCCTTCTCATAATTTTGGTGTCGTCAGCAAACATTGAGAGGAATGAGTCTATACCCTCTAGGAGATCATTTACGTACATCAGAAACAGGATAGGTCCGAGTACAGAGCCCTGTGGGACTCCACTGGTGACTTCAGGCCATTCTGAGGTCTGGTGGAAGGGTTAGTGCTAACAAGTTTGTGCAAGTTTTAAGAGATTTGATCATTTGTTTACATTGAGGTTTCATTCTTTTGAACTCAGCAGTGGTGTGTATTGAATTGCTTCCTTTCTGGATGCTTTCCTGGAGGGGGTGGCAGAGAATCGCCTGCTCTCTCTCTCTGCCTCTGTTGGGGGGTGGGGAGTTAAATTCTGGCTGTGGTTCTCGGTAGACCAAACAGAACTCCATGGCTGATGTGATGAAAAGTTGGGATCCTTCTCACAGAGATAGCTTTGAAAGCCATCTCAGCGAGATAACTTCGGGAGCCACCAGGGCTCATGCAGAAAGAGGCGTTACATTAGATTCAATGCCGGTTATTTTTATTAACAAGTTGCCTTCTTGCAACTCTGGAAACAAGATGTTTTCTTTCTCTGTCGTGATATTATAGTATTACATCCGTCAACTTTAAACTGAAAGTCTAGATGGGCCTCCTGAGGAAGGACCTGCTTAATAAACACGCTACCTGCAGTAAGCAGCTCATTCCCCACTCTAGAGACTATACAGTGGTCGACTCTAGATCGAGAGCCGGTCGGCCGAGCGGACAGCACGCTGGACTTGTGGTCCTGGGTTCGATCCCAGGCGCCGGCGAGAAACAATGGGCAGAATTTCTTTCACCCTATGCCCCTGTTACCTAGCAGTAAAATAGGTACCTGGTAAAATAGTCAGCTGTCACGGGCTGCTTCCTGGGGGTGGAGGCCTGGTCGAGGACCGGGCCACGGGGACACTAAAAAGCCCCGAAATCATCTCAAGATATAACTCAAGATATAACATGGAGCAATTGACTAGGCTCGAGCAAATGCCGAGACCTCAAAAGTATGAAATCCCTACCACTTAGGCTGTCGACCTTCACCATTCACTGGAGTGAATCTAACGAGTAGATCACGGGTTCTCACAATGTATTATTTGTTGTGTGGTGCTATGAATTCGGCTCTAAGCTCACGAGGCAGTCAAATGAATAGCAATAATAATTTTAGGCAGCATGGTAGAACAAGTGTAAATCCATGAAATGTGTGGGTGTAACGAAAGACAGCGTTCAACATAACAACACAGTTTATTCAACAGAGTACTAGCTACTACAGCAACGAAAAATATCAATGACGTTACTCGAAATCCTTCCTATGACACCTTTACGAAAGTTAGACACCAACCATGAGTCTGACTACAGGTTCCTTCCTGCAATTGCATTGTGCTGTATAAATGAACTAACTTGAACATACTGAGTGTTCACAGAGAAATCAATCAAGCAAAACATACTAATCTATAATCACTAATGCAACATAAAGGTAGGTTGGGAGACAAGCCTCCTGCAACCTCCTGTCAGTTATTTTACGCTTCTTGCAGCCCTCCCCTGCAGTGGCAGTTGCAATGCAATCAAACTAGTAGCCTATCATGACATTTACAATGACTAATGGGGTTACCAGCAACTCCAGCAATCCTCCTTAATTAAATTCTTACGTTAACATCAACAATCGATTACTAATTGATCAACAATCGATTACTAATTGATTACATTAATATTAAAGTAACAGTTACGTTAACTTAATCTTGTCTCCCACAGACAAATCAAACTGTACAACTGTCACTAGTAACTCGGAATTACGCTCTACACAAACACTTTACCCGTCAAGCATTTAGTAAGTAATCCCCATTAATCCCTGTACTACGAACAGCTGATTAATCCCAGTACGAGTTACGTTATTGGTTACTATCGCCCCTCGATAGTTTACTATAATTTCTATGTCCAAAGTGCTAAGAGAACGGCAGTCACCCTTGACTACCCTCGAGCAATTAATTACTATCCCGAAAATCAATAATTAATTAATACACAAATATGTTGCCTTTCACATTGGCTCAACAAATATAACATTGACATGAATTCCCTCTTGGGTCTTCCATACCCCGATGAAGTCGGTGACTAGTTCACAATCCCACAGACCGATAACTAATCACCACGTCTACGTTACTTTAACAATGACTTTACTCTCCCAAGAGAGTAAAGTCAATCAAATTACCTGTCCACTGACATATTAGTAACCGATGTTAATTTAATGAAACAATGTAGCCTTCGTGCGAGTCGATCAACCCTGATCAGAGTTAATTACCTTGACTTTTGTGAACCCTTATTACCTGTCCAACTGACAGATAATATGCAACAGACAGTACTTAAATGCAAGACTTTAACCCTCCCGGAATTCCTACAACCTGTCTGACTTTACCTGAAGTGGCTGCTTGGCTAGGCTAACTGACCGACCAAACCAGCTATTCTTTGGGAAATAATTAACCCAAACGTATCTTACGTTACTCAAATTGTCTTAAGAACAATTTCTCTATAAGCAATGGGTGTTTCCTTGGTTACGTTACATTAATTGTCCTCCCAGTCAACGTTCACTGAATACTGGACTTTGATGATACCAAATATACAGAATAATAATACCAAGTACTCGTCCCAATGATGAGTTCACCCACGACACAATAAATCACAACACTTGGTGATTTAAAACTACAATGGGCCTCAATTTACGATGCTAATCCGTTCCCAGAGACGGATCGTATGTCGAAATATCGGAAGTCGAAGCGAATTTTCCCATAAGAAATAAAGGGATTTGAATTAATCTGTTCCCCACCCTCCAAAATATTAACATAAAATACATTTTATACTGAATACAATGTTTTTTTCTAACTACAATACAGTACCAAAACTTCACTTACCTTTATGGAGGGATTTCGATGGCGTATGGAAGATGGTGATGAGGGGGAGGAGGAGAGTTGTTACTGTTTGGAAGGGGAGTCCCCTTCCATTATCACATCAGGCAGTGATGTTTTCTCTGGGGTACTCTCTCTCTCCTACATTTTGCCTGAATACCACTAGGACCTGGTTGTGGTTCAGTGCTTGTTTGTCTCACTACAAATCTGTCAAGAGACATTTGTTTTTCCATTCGATTTAACATTTGTCTGTAATGATGCATCACTTTAGCACCCATAATGTCCTTTTTCTTAACCAGTATGGTGGATATCGTTGACTGAGATTTGTTGTACTGCCTAGCCAGTTCACCGACGCGCACACCGTCTTCATATTTACGAATGATCTCTTGTTTCTGCTCTATGGTCATTCTTACATGGGATCTCATATGTTGAGCCTTACCACTGACTTTCTTGCACACGAGGCAGCACTCCCGCTTCGCACCTAAAGAAGCGTGACGTGCCCTCCGCGGTTATGTGACAGTTGAGCCAGGGGAGTAGGGTCAGCCTGTTGACACTCGATGGGTACCAAATGGGCAGGAGACCCTCGGGCGGCCTATGTGGTGACAGTGTCACAGAGGCGGAGGGCCGTCCAGGGGGCAGGTGCCGGTGACCTAGCAGGTACACTGTACGTCACCGGACTCCGTCTAGCATGACGTGACCACGCTCCAAGTGAGCTCTCGTCTGTTTACGAGGCTAGAAAGCCCAAGCCAGTGGACCCAAGCAGCTGCATTGATACTGCAAACATCGTGGGAGGTCATCTGACTCCTGTATAGTACATGGAAGCAAGGCTTACTTGGTGTTAGAGCGCCAAGAGTTCTTTTACTGATAGTCTGTGGCAGAGACGAACTTTGGGCTGGGACGTCTGGGACCCCTAGCGGGCCACGTTCAAACGCATTAGGCGAGCTGCTGTGCCCGGGGCCAAGTCCACTGGAAGATTGAGGAGGGCCGCTGGTCTGGACTGCAAGTTTTGTCCCAACATTTCCAGCGAAGGGAGGACAGACGACGACGTGCAGGGGACCTGTCTTCAGTACATCAAGAAGGAGGAGAAGGACGCTGCCTGCAGTGTTGGGGGTATGAGTTGACGGGACGACCCATCTACAAGCCGACTGAGGCCCTTGTTTGATGTGAACCTGACACACCGGAGGACCAAACGCCAGTACTGAGGTCCTCAACAACCCTTGCCAGAGGATAGGTCAGCTTTGTAGCAGAAAGAATTAAGGTAGATAAATTTCCCTCTCATTACTCTCTTGCATCTTAGGTGAGCTAGGAATTCTTTTCATGTCGTGAACATTAGTCCCTCTATTAATTACTACCAGTGTGGTGATGGTTATGGCTAGGAGCCAGGTTACTATCATGAGAGGCCTGAGTTATGTGTAATAATATATATATATATATATATGAGATAAATATATATATATAATATATATATATAATGTTCGTACCTAGTAGCCAGGAAACGTACTTTCTCATACCTACTATGCAAGGCCCGATTTGCTTACTAGGCCAAGTTTTCATGCATCAATATATTTTCTCTACTCCTACCTATCCTATACCATACCTTACCTAATCGTTTTTGGTGCTACCTAACCCTAACCTAAGCAGAAGATAGTGTCATGGTAGGGTTCGTTGTTCAGTTGATTCGGTCATATATTCTATTGTTAATTTTAACTCCAATAAAAAAATACATTTTCCACCTACGTAGTGGTTAATGAAATTGGGTAGCTTTATCATTTCATAAGAAAAAATAGAGAAAATATTACACTCAAGGATAAACTTGGCGTATCTAGGCAAATATCGGGGGGCCTTGACATAGTAGGCTGAGAAGTGCGTTCTGGCTACTAGGTACGACAATTATATATAGTAATTATATATGCATCGATGGGTGCAGTTACTTTTGGTGCAGCTGGGGAAGGTGGCTGGGAGTCAAGAGGTCCAGGAGCGATGCTCTTGAATCGTGCCAGCTGCTGTTGTTTGCTAGCTGGCGGTGAGAGGAGTGTTGCTCTGCCGTGTATGACAGTATTCCACGTATAATAGGTGAATCACCTATCGTGGATCCAGTTGATCGTCTCTGTCAGTAATCCGGTATCGATGTAACCATTGTGGTGAGTGAGCCTCCATCTCTAGGCCGCTAATTTGAGTAACCCATTTAGGCTGCACCGACTTCTGCATCCAGATTGGTAGCCTTGGCTGCAATAATAAGTAAGACCCCTGAGACGGGTTGCTGGAATGCACAAAATATAAACATACCAGCTGTCATGGCTGTATTTCCCGGACACAGCGGACGATTACTCACTACTACACCTACAATGGTCCTACACATCCACACGCACCACATAGTCTGCACACAACAGTACCATTTGTCCCACACAGTGTCAAGTTGTTGTTGGATGGTAGACGCGACGGTCTGCGTTCATGCAGAGTCGGCGTTCCATCCCCGATCCGGACCACAAGTGTTGGGCCCATTTCCTTTCACTCTGCATCCCACAAGCCTTACCCGGACCCCTTCCCAGTGCTATATAGCTGTAACCTGGCTTGGCGCTTTCCCCTGGACGACTTCCCTTCCTTTCCTGTCGAGTGTAAGTAAATTCCCTTCGGAGTAATTATTGATCCGTGGGATCGCTAATCACTGCCCCAAGTTGACCGGGAGTGTGTTATCTCCTTAGTGTTCCACATTAACGTTTAATTAAATAGCCGAGGCTACAGGTGAGGTCAGCAGGACATACAATATTCAATACTAATATCAATATTATATATACTACATATATCTATTTATCACTATATATAGATATAATATTCCATATTATATATAAATATATAATATATATCATTATTTATTATTATATATAGAATTCACCGAAGACCTATCAGTGTTATACTATGCTTGCAGTAATTTGGATCATTGCACTTGGGTTGCAAAGTGTTGGGCGAGTGTTCTAATTATAATGCATTAGAGCATCCGTGTGTTTGTTCACCTTGCACACCGGGCTGCCAAATGTGGTTCATGAGTCTTACTAGTGGTCAATTGACTACACTTGACGTGTGGCATTGTGGTCACCGTTTAGTAAAATTGTTGGGGGGCTTCGCTGTTCTACTGGTAAAGACACCGCGTGTGTTATTTTCCTGGCTGGTTCTCAGTATCTTCGTAAATTGCCCAACCGGATTTGGGAATACAGTGGCATACCGTCGAGACATACTATTTGCCCCTACGTTACAGATAAATCGATGTTCCGATTACTAAATTTCAGACAGCAAAAATTGTGCGACTCGACATGCCGTAGTGTCGTCGACTAATGACATTTGTTGGTAGACGTTTGGGTCGACCGAGTGAGTGGTTCCCGGTCACGCGGTACGACCATGCCTCAGTTTACTACAGCTACCCGATTAGTGACGATCGCCCCCTAAGAAGACCATTCGGCCCTTTGGTAGGGGTGCCTTTGTTTGTGCATGTCGTAACATTAAAGTAATTATTGCTATCCGCGCACATGAGTCC
>WNGS01052365.1:11017995-11088488 GCA_020271785.1 Procambarus virginalis
CAATGAGCAGAGGAGGAATCAGCCACAGGAAGCATCTACAGAACGACCAAGAATCCGGCTCCAATGAGGGTCAACCCTGACCAGCAGTAAGCGAAACTCTGGCCCCACCATACCATCTAGGAATACAGAAGTCAGAAGCGTCCTGCTCGGCAACGCAGGGTCCTAGATGGCATGAAGCCACTGTGTGAGGAAAAAACTAATCCACAACATTCTCAGGAACGAGAAGTGAAAAGGAAGAAGCGGACAGAAAATCATTGTCCTACATGAAAAAGTTCAAGTGTGTGAACATTTTAAAGAAAATGATCAAGAAAAACAAATCCCAAAATTATTATTAATATTTATGTAATGAAAGTCAATAAAAAATTTCCAAATACAAAACTCATGAATATAATTTTTTTATTTCATTGTTTTGCATTACCAACAATACATTTGAGCATAATAACAATTACACTGTTTGTGGCACTCTTGCTCCCCTAATACTGCTGTTTGTAGTTCGCACGGCCCTTTTTTTGTGGTTCATCTCTTTGATAGGGCTGTGTGGGGCAGCTCATCTGGTTTGCCAACTCCTGGTCCCACTATTTGAGAGTTTTGGGGGCTGTATCTCGAGGCCTTTAGTGAAGTTGGTCATTCCTTCTCCCTTCAGGAGGTCAGAGCTTTTGGGGTAGGCCTCTTCCCCTCAATCTGTCAGGTCTTTGCTGAGTATGGGGCTTCTGGTATGGTTGAAATGACACTTTTTCTGGGGGTGTCTCGTCTCTTCCTGTCCTGAAATGAGACTCGTTGGAGCTCCGCTTAATGCTCAATCTTTTGGGGTTTCACACGTTCATCCCCTGCCCCACTTTCCGCATGTCCACTCTGGCTGGCTGAAGGTTCATCCACCTTCATGCATGACCACTGGCTGCTGGCAGCCAGCCAGCCAGCCAGTGTCTGCCTGCCCAGCATTTTAATGCCTATGGGTTACGTCATATAGTCCCATATAAGTTGTTAAATCCTTACTTTCTGGTAAAATGAATCTGCTATGTATCAAATGGGGTATGTTGTTGATTGATCCTTGGTTTGTCCGCTGAGGTGTATCACTTGTGTCCAGTGACAGTTCTTCACTGCTACCTACAGGTTCTAATTTTGTTTCGGTGGATGCCATGTTGGTTGACCATTTCCCGGGTCCCTTGTTACAAGGCTGTTATATCCCAGATCGTCAGCAGTGTTATAAAATCTAGACAGCCTGCTGTCTGCACTTGGTCTCATGATGTTCACAAGTATGCTGTGTTGGTTGGCATCTTCTCAAACATGTTTGGGGCTGGGGTTTTTTGTGGCCCAGTGTTTAGGTAATGTTCCTGGTCCCAATTAGTTATGAGTTGCTTTGGTCTGTGTCTCATGGCCTGAATCTCTTTCTCACCATATTGCATGCAGCTTCTCCTCCTCCCTGGTAAGTTCCGTTTTGTTCTCTGTGGTTAGCTTCACGGAGCCACAGGGGATTCCCCCAGAAACCTAGCATTAAACATACTGAAATGCTTTTTCATAGATGAGCTCTAGTGGCTCCATGTCTCCCTCCCTCCATACCAGTTAGTTGGCTCATCAGTTGGCCGTTCATCAATTCCAGATCTGATCAATGAGGATGGCTGCACGTGTAAGCTGGGCCCACCTTGTGGTGTAGCATTCAGTATTATAAGTTTTGCTTTAATTTGAATGTTTCTATTGTTCTGTGTGAATCATTTATGGAGTTGTTTGATAGTTTTGAGGCTTTTGTCTTGGTTAACTCTCCAGTTTGTTTGTAAAACTTTTAGGTGACTTTCTGGATGCTTTCCCAGTGTGGTAGCAAATTGTTACTTGCTCTCTGTACCTCTGCGAGGAGGATGTCAGGTTTTGGCTCTGGTCAAGGGTAGGCTAAACAGAACTCTGTGTTTGATGTGACCCATTTGCATAAAGCAATCTCGGAGAGAGAACTTCAGGGAGCCACCGGGCTCATCCAGAAAGAGGAATTTAATTACATTCAATACTGTTTTTTGTATTGTATTTTCTCCTTTTCAGTCAGTCTAACTCGTAGGCTAACAAGACTTCAAAATTTTCGTGCTTAGATTTGAAAGGTTTTGAAATCTCCGCATAGTTTTCTTTACATTATGAACAAATTAATTTTGATCATGACTGATAAATCAGTAATGCTAGTATTCACTTAAATAATATTAAGGATTGTGAATTGACGTTGAGCCTAATTGTTTTCTTAGTATTTATTGTGGAGAAAGTAATCATAGTTTATTAGTTTCACATTTTTTGTATGTACAGTACTAAGAACCACTTACTCTTCTCAACAGGACAAATGGTTTGAGTGTCCACCAATGTCTGTTGGTAGAGCAAGTCCAGCAGTTGCTGCCACAAATTCTCTGTTGTATGTCATTGGTGGTGACCAAACAAGTGAAGTTAATGATTTCTACAGAGCACAGGTAAATTAAGATGAATTGTGTATACAGGTATATTGCTTGTGATATTAATCATAAGACAAAATGTAATTTTTGGAATATTAATTGTTAGGAATACTGGGCTAGTAAGTATAGCACTGAAGATAAATGTTTGCAATTATGAGCTAAACATTATGTACCAGGTAACTTCTTTACTGTTTAGTACTGTATTTATATACGGGACAGTTAAATTAGGGAAGATCATTCAAGTTAACATTATGCAAGGTTGCATTAAAGAAAATAATTAGGGACATAATCCCTTGAGCTAGATGCCTATTATTCCCTAACAACCTTGTGGCATGATGGCAAAAATTAATTCAAATTTTTAATTTTAATATTCTTAAAATGTTGTTCTCCTGTTCACGGGGAAAAACCCAACGTTGAATGTAATGAAATGCCATTTTCTGGGTGAGACCTGGAGGCTTCCCGAAGCTATACCGGGCAGATGTGTATATATCTGTCATCTACCAGGTCAAGCACTCAGAAAGGTAGGAATCTCAAAACAAACTACAGCTGGTGAAAAATTGCAAACCGAAAGCCGAACAGGCAGGCAGAACTCCCCAATCAGAAAACAAGCAAACAAGCATGATGTTACACAGCTGCCGTGCTGCTGTTTGCACACCCCCCCCCCTCTCCCTGAGAGGGGGAAGGGGGAGCCCCAGGCCCTCGTGCCAGCTATCCACCTCAGTTCAGAGGCTGAATATCAACAAATGCAAAAAAAAAAAAAAAAAAAAAAAAAAAAAAGCTGACTGGAGAGAGGTGGGGGTGGGGGGGGCACCAGGGAGCCTCCGAGTCTCACCCAGAAAATGGCATTTCGTTACATTCAACGCTGGTTTTCTGTGGAGAACCTTGGGTTCCTGGAGCTACCTAACCAAAGATGAAGTAAAAGAGGGACTTACCCGGGAGGCGGCTGCCACTCGCTCCTCAACTCGAAGTCGAGACAACTGGCTGCAATCTGCGACCCAAGGCTAAGCACGCCCTAGAAGGGCCAGGGATATTAACGCTGTACCGTGCAGCCATGACCCTGTTCATCCTCCAAAAGCCCATGCCCAAATGTCAGCCCAAGACATATTACAAAAAACAGCAGCCAAAGCCGCGATCTTATGAACGTCATGGGCACGGGGATAGACCGCAAGCTGGCTGAACTGAATAATCCTGCGGACAACCTGGGAGACCAGCGCCCTGGAATAGGGAAGAAGGGAAACCCGAGTCAACCCAAAGCACATATCCTGCCACGGAGGCCGTGGCGCGTAAGTAACGGCGAAGAGCTGCAACCGGATACAAAACATGATGCATCCACGGAAGACCAAGCATCAACAACCCAAAGACACCTCTGGAAAAAGTGTCTCATTCTTTACCAGAAAAGAGAGAGATGGCTGCAAGCGAACAAAACGACCACCAGAACCGAAAGAGCAGAAACCCCTGCACCAGAGGAGTGCGTGAAGCTATCCGATCCGACGCCTACAGGCCAATACCAGCAAGGAAAGAGCCTTAGAAAAACAGTCCTGAACCAAAGGGGCCACCACAAACCGAAGAGAAGACAGAAAAGAGAGCACCCGGTCCAACGACTGGGTACTCTCTTCAAGGAGTGCAGGATAGCTCAGGTGGCGCATGAGCAGGCCGAAGGTGAAACAATGCCCGAAAAAGCTTGCGGAATGGAGTAGCAGTAACATCCACCCCGAATGCAAGCTGAAGTGGCTCCGCCAGCGCCGCACAATACGAGGCGACAGTATTTGGCATAAGATGACGGTCCTGAAATATCCAAGGGAGAATGGACCAAACAACCCTATCAGAAACTGAAGACAACCTACGAAGAGTCAAAAAGTGCCGAAAGGACTTCCAGGAAACTTCATACTGCCGCCGAGATGAAACTCGCAGGTGGAACGATGGTGGGACACCATCACTGAAGCCACCTGATCACTATACAACTGGTGATAAACACGCGTCAAAAAGATCAGACACGAAGATCAGAGGAGAAGATCGAACCAGCTACGTACCCGACAGGACCGATCTGCTAAAAGAGGTGGAGCTACGGGTAGACCCTCGGGTTCGGAGTCCGAGCAAGCAGCACCAGAAACCAAGGCGCCAACAGGACTACTCTCTCCTGGTAAGTCTCCAAGTGTGCCAGGAACTAGAGCAAGAACCGAACCGGGGGCAAGAGGTACAGGAAGCCTGACCTAGACCAGTCCAGTTGAAAGGCATAGACCCCGACAGCCTCACAGTCGGGGAAGGGCGCTGCATTCACTGGAAGACGCCTTAACCAGGCCGATACAAACGTCCTGGGTACCCGAAAGTTCGGTTGACACCAACAGAACGAGTTGACGTCGACCGTCCATTATTGGCATTCAGGTCATCCGCCAAGACGTTGGACACACTCTGGATATGAACTGCTAGGAGAGCCAAATCCCAAGAACTCGGCAGACCAGTCACCCGAAGAGACCACCCCCAAAGAGCCTAGGACCGCATTGAACCTCCGCAGTTCAGACAATGAACCACAGGGGAGTAGTCCGAATGGAGCCGGTCATCCGCCAAGACGTTGGACACTCCCTGGATATGAACTGGCAGGAGAACCAAACCCCAAGAACTCAGCAGACCAGCCCCAAAGAGCCTAGGACCGCATCGAACCCCTGCAGTTCAGACAATAAACCACAGGGGCGCAGTCCGAATGGAGCCGGATCATTAATCCCCAAATGACACGAACCCTCTGAAACGATTGCCACACCGCTGCAAACTCCTGCACCGTGCTGTAAGCCCGATGGAAGGATGTACCCCACTGACCCTGGCCGGTCTGGTGAGCACTGGTCACAAAGCCTCAGCCAAGAGATGAGGCATCAGTGAACATATCGAGCGAGGGCTCGGGTAGGCGCTAGGGCACTGAACTCCGAACAACCCAAAGAGGAAGCTGGCGACTCAGCAGCAAAAGCAAGGGCCCCGGGGTTCGAACCCAGAGATCGCGAGAGCGGCGGAAAGGACATCCCCGAAGGAACCAGAACAGCCGCTGAAGCCAGATCCAACTTGACGGGTAGACCAGCACAGCAAAGTTCAGACTCCCGCACATCTACTCGAACAACTGACGAGTGACCCGGGTGCCCTCCAAAAACAGCCGAAGGCGGGACTGCTGCCGCAGCAATGCAGCTAGAGGGAGAGTTAAAGAAGCGGTCTGAGAGTCCCAGACAAGACCCACCCAAGTTCGAACCTGAGAGCAAACCAAATGGGACTTCCTCCAGTTCACCAAGAACCCGAACCCAACGAACTGGGAATGATCCAAATCCCTGGCGAGCAGACACGCAGACTGGCTGGAAGCCCAGACCAGCCAGTCGTCGAGGTAAGCCAAAACCCAAACCCCTAAAGGACGCAAACAGGTCACCATGACCCGGTTAAGGCGTATGAATCACGCGAGGTGCCGGATTCAAGACGAAAGGAAGGCAACGAAAGCAGTAAGCCTGTCACCCCACAACAAAACCTAGCCAGTCCCTGAACCCCAGATGAATTGGGACGTGCCAATATGCATCCCAGAGGTCCAGGGACACCATCCAAGCACCCTTGCTCCAAAAGCCGGGCCAGACCTGGGACAGAGAGGTCATCTGAAAGGAGGGGCAAAAGACCCAGTGGTTCAGATGGGACAAGTCCAGAATGAACTGCAGGGATGCACAGTCTCATTTTGGAACTGGAAACAGGCGGGAAACCCACCTGAGGGGATGCAGTCATTTCGACCATGCCCAAGCGAACCCACTCCAGGATGCCCCGACAGAGCACAGTGGAAGAGGCCTGTCCCGCCAGCCCCGATATCCCCGAAGGAAGGAGGAGGAGTCACCCAACACCACTGCAGGCCAGAGGAAACGACCCAAAATGCCCACGAATCATGGGACCAGGCAAGAGCAAACAGCGCGAACCTCCCCCCCCCCCATTGCCACGTGAATGGGGCTAACTGGGAAAGGGCCAACGACCCTTACGAGAGCCCGACCGACGCTCAGAGCGATCGCTCCACAGGAGGGGCCGGCCCCGAATCTGGCACTACTGGCTTATGACGTCCAAAAGAACCCTGAGCCCTGGCACGACCCTTCTGGGCAGGCCCACCATGGCCCCCCACCCCTTCCCGGAGAACCAACTAGACGAAGCCGCCTGCAGAAAATGTACCGCTTCAGAGTGCAAACAGCAATGGACAAAAAAGGGACAAAAATCAGAGCCAGGGTCCAAGCGGATTCCAAAGAGTGGACAAGTACTACCTGTCGGCAAGCTAGGTGAGAAGCAAAGAACAGATACTGCTTCTTTCAGAATCGAAGCAAACAACTTCAACAAGGCAGCCGACACCGGAGCCTCTAAGGCATGCGCACTGGGCGCTGGCCTGGAACCCAGCTCCTTCACATCCTCCTTGAGCTAGTCCGAAGACAGCTCCAGGAGGGAAAGGAAGTGCAAGGCCGAAGCCAAATGCCCACTGGCGCGCAAATCCTCAGTGACCAGCGACCTTCACGCTGAAAGGGAAGGGACAAGCACATGAAGCTGCACCTGGCCGATTTCGCAAGGAAGCACAGGGGCGAACAAGCACACATTGAGGTGCTTAAACTCGTCCCAAGTCCATTCCCAAAGTGTCTCCTACCAGGTAGATGAGGAGCAGCCATATTGTTGACCAAATGTCGAGGCCTACTCCATCTACCAGTTAAGCACTCGACTTATAAATTATTAACTATAATTTAGGCAGTCTAGTGATTACTAGTATATTTAATTAGTTTGACCAGAGTAATAAACTTAATATTTAAATCAAATCCGAGCCAAAGCTCGACAAGCAGCTGGATGGTCTGAATATTAATTCATAAATGAAATTAAACTAACCTGAGGTTTGTGAGAGTCAAATCAAATAATACTTTATACAGTCCACTGACTACTTAGCAGAATTTTCCCTCATGAGGTAGTTTCATGATGCGTAGATTCACCAAACAATTGCAGTGCTGTGGCTGCCTGCTTCATGCTGTGAACATCATAAACAACATTGTTATCACTGAGAAAATTCACTAGGGCTGTGAGGTGGATGCAAGCCTATGACCCCGGCATTGCCAGTCGCGTACTTCACTAGACCACCGTAACATTGTTAGAGTAGAGTACGCGACTGGCAATGTCGGGGTCGTAGGTTCGCGTTCACCTCATAGCCCTTGTGGATTTTCTTACTGATATTCTGCATATCATGTTAATGTGATTTCTGTGGGACTGTGTTCACTAATATCTGGACATTGTGCATAGTCTTTATCACAGTCAAGAGCTTCTATGATGCTGTCATCAGAAAATAATATTAGTTACTTACATACTTTCAAATTTTTAAGTGATGCCATGACCATAAGCTGAACAGTGGTGCTGTTAGCTCATACTGCATACACCACCCTTAGTTGTTTACTTAGTACTAATATCTTCACACCCAGGAAAGTGTCCATGATTTTTTCTTAAAAAAAGCATCTGTTTACTGATGGCCTGAGAAAGCCCATGTGAGCCCTGTATACCTCCAGGACTTTTAAATCTTACACAGTACAGTACTCTTTATCATCCCTGTTTGACTTGTGCAGTTTGGTCAGATATGCCAAAAATATTCCTGTATGACTTGCAGTGGAACGGTTAATACTGTATACAAAATGATTAAAATTGTGGGCAATACATACACATGTTTGTACTTCATCTGCATTATACAATCATCCAAAATGTTTTGAAGCTATAGACTGTGTAATCTTTGTTTAAGGTTACCATTTTACCTGCACAGTATCACCACTGATACCAAACTCATACTGTATTGCAAATATTTTTGTTCCTTTTTGCAGGTAACTATTGCTCATGTTGAGTACTATGACCCCAATACTAATCGATGGCTTGACTGTACATCACTGCCCGAGAGTCGATCCGAGGCAGGGGCAGTTGTCATTTGACCCCCTCCTCCTCCACGGCAACCTCCTCGACCTACACGCAGAAGTCGGAAGCCTCAGGATAATGACAACCAAGAGTGTCCACATGTTGTTCGAAAAAGGAGCATCAGTCGTCAGTCTCACAGTCCTAGGCAACCAGCCTAGCATTTCTGATTATGTGGACAACACTTAAATAGAAAGTACAGTACCTTGAATTTATCACATTTTAGATACGTCATTATAATGTATTTATTGAAAATGCACTTCCGCAAGGGTCACTTGCTGCTGAATGTTAAAAGTAATTCATTTTAAGTAAAAAAAAATAATTACTTTCATTATTTGTGAAATTATATATTGTATATTACATGAATATGTTATAACCCATTATTCAGGACAACTTAAACTGAGTTTTGAAGTTTTCTGTAGGCTCATGCATATCAAAATAACTTTGAGTGTATTACTGAAAATCTGAATATTTTTTGATGGCATGAATTATCTAGATGTTCTGAGAAAAGGAAATAATGGTATTGGAATTTAATACCATTGTTGAATATACTGGTATTGAAAATTCTGGAATTGAAATTATGGAATATGGCAGCAATTTTTGAAATATGTATCTTACAACTCTAAAGCATATCATTCTCCATACTATGCATACAGTGAAGTGGAAACAGAGTCTTGTTTAAATATTTGTTAGGAAGAGCCCTCTTATAATTGTTATGCCCTATAGAGTACTATCACTGCGTACGAAAATTGTCAAAAAATAATGAAATTTTCACCTAGTTGCACAAGAGAAAATAAGAAGTTTTCTTCTTAGTATTTAATAGAATACAGTATTTGGATTAACCTGCAGCATGTATTCCAATATTCACATACACATACATATAGATACTCAGTGGGTCTTTGTGGGTTGATCCTTCTTCCTTGGTTTCCTGTTCCAAGGCTTATGTTTCTCAGGTTGTCATTAAGTCCAGTGTCATTAAGTCCAGCCAGTTTGCAGTCTACCCTCGTAGACTGATGATGTCCATAAGTATGTTGTTCTTGCAGGGGTCTTTGCTAAAATGTCCTGGGCTGATATTTGGGCAAGGGGGTTTTGCAGTCATGGTGGCCTGGTATTTAGTTAATGTTCCCGCCTCATCATACCTGCGTTATCTTGGGTCATCTTTCTCAGTCATATATGTCTTCATCTTGATTACCTGTAGTCTCTCCTCTTTGTAAGCCAGTGGTCTTTCTTATCTGTGGGTTGTTCACTACAGGAAGCCACAAGGGCTCTTCCCCTCCCCCAAACACCAGCATGAAATGTAATGATGCACCGCTTTCTGGATGAGCCCCAGTAGAATCCTTGTTCCCTTCCAGGCTCATTAGTTTTTGTTTGTGCTCTTCACTTCTCCAGAACTGCTTGGGAGGCTGGGNTGACATTTTAGGGGTGAGGTAGGTTACATGGAGTTAATTAGGTAGTACTTAGTTTTTATCTTAATCCATTGCCATTACAAACCACCACATTCCCCCAAACTCTCCCCTCAAAAAAAGAAGTAAACTGGGAAGTAAACTTAGTCCTACACAGATTACTCTCAAGTTATAACTTTATTGTATTATAAATCGTTTGGTTTAAAATATAAAAAGTGTATGCTGAAAAACTTTTCTTTGAAGAATTTAGTTTTCTGTAAACAGAATTCTCGGGTACTCTGAAACAGTTTTCGAATTTCTCTTTTCCCATTATCGTCAATAATACATCATATAAATAATGTAACCCGACATAATGACACCTAACGCCAACCTGGGCGCCTGACAGCTGGGTGGACAGCGCTTCGGATTCCTAGTCCTCAGGTTCCGGGTTCGATCCCCAGTGGAGGCAGAGACAAATGGGCAAAATGTTTCTTTCACTCTGATGTCCCTGTTACCTAGCAGTAAATGGGTACCTGGAAGCTAGACAGCTGCTACGAGCTGCTTTCCGGGGGGGGGGGAGGGGGGTAACAAAAAGAAGGCCTGGTCGAGGACCGGGCCGCGGAGACGCTAAAGCCCCGAAATCATCTCAAGATAACCTAACTATGGAGAGAGTAGATAATAGCACTAATTATGTAGTGTTCTCAATGCATTCCCATGACCATATTTCCTCCCAGAGGACAGGTTGAACAGAACTCATGGCCTTCACATGAGAAACATCTGTTTGATATTCCTAGTGCGCGATTCGACCAAAGCAGAAATGTAATGCAAATTAAGGGCAGAAATGTAATGCAAATTAAGGGCAGAAATGTAATGCAAATTAAGGGCAGAAATGTAATGCAAATTAAGGGCAGAAATGTAATGCAAATTAAATCCTTAAATTAATTAAGAACCTACACCTTCCAAATATAATTAATTAAAAGCTGTACTTCTTTCAACTATTTTAAGAGAAAACACATTAACAATTTTCATTTACACTTCCTCATTCAAAGTAAATCGGTTGTGTGTTTTGTTGTTAATGTAATATTAAATGCTACATATATTCCGCTTTTAAAACTACAGTTATAATAATGTCTCATCATTTTCATCTAAAATCTGTACATAAATCATTTGCATTTTTGTCCTAAACAGATTTTTCTCATTATAACTTTATTGTATTATAAATCATTGATTTAAATTATGATGATGTTTATGGCGAGAAAGTTTTCTGACAATTTTTTTTTTCAAAGGAAACTAAATTCTTGTGTACACCGAAATATTTTTAGAATTCCATATTTCACATTATCAATAATATACCATATTAACGTAACCAAGCGTAATGAAACAACCTAACCCAACTTCAAATCTTAACTTAACCATGAAGAGAGAGTTGATAATAGCACTGTTTAGTTATTCTCATTCCATTCCCATGAACATGTTTCCTCCCAGAGGACAGGTTAATAGGAATTATTCCCAGAAATTTGGTAATATTATAAACTACATTGAAATTGCAGTTAACACAACAATCTCTTGTAAAGTATGTGCTTATACTGACATATGCAAGACCTTGAATGTTACTCAGAAAATGCATACCATAACTACCATATAAACTATACGACCATGCAGCAGACTGATGGGAAAAAAGGACCCCAGGAATTATGACCCACCAGTCAATAAAAGTTGCTCAGCAAGTAGCAACTGTTGCTAAAAATCCAACCAAACTAAGTATAAGGAAACGAAACATGCGGATTATCAATTGAACACAACAGTATTATACATGGCATTCTTCCATTTTGCTTTTTTATCAGTCGTTTTGTTTTATTTTATTCGTTCAAGGAATTAACAATTATCGATACGATTTTCAAGTAGGCTAGTAAGATCAAATCACTAAACATCAGTATATGTTAAATGACAAGTTGAGGAGCTGGTTATCTATCTAGAGGTTATCTAGAGATGATTTCGGCGCTTTTAGTGTCCCCGCGGCCCGGTCCCAGACCAGGCCTCCACCCCCAGGAAGCAGCTCGTGACAGCTGACTAACACCCAGGTACCTATTTTACTGCTAGGTAACAGGGGCATAGGGTGAAAGAAACTCTGCCCATTGTTTCTCGCTGGCGCCTGGAATCGAACCCAGGACCACAGTATCACAAGTCCAGCGTGCTGTCCGCTCGGCCGACCGGCTCCCGGTTTACACATCTGCTTTACTGCAAACATTTTCAATATTTATACACAATTATTTACCTTTAATTGAACTACAATCCACAAGCTGCTTGTGTATGGACAACTTTGTGTGGTTAAGGTAGAGCGCGCCAGGGTACGTTGTCATGAAGCTTCAATTGTGACGTCACGCCTGACCGAGACCAGGCGGCGTTTTAGCTTAGTACATTTATTATGGAGCCCGCGCCCGTCCCGTGAGCGGTAGTAGTAAAGCTTACACCTGTGTAGAAAGTGTTACCTACCCGTCAACATGTTGGGTCCGGGGATCAACGTCCCTGCGGCTCTGTCTCTGACCAGGTTCCCCTGGTCAACCAGGCTGTTCGATGCTGCTGCACGCAGCCTGACTTACGACTCACAGCCTGCTTGATCAGGTATCCTTTGAACACCCCGAGAGATCTGTTAGTTATGCCCCTCATGTGTTGACTTTTAAAAAATCTTTATGTTGATTGAATTCTCTAAAATACATATTGCACCTGTGCTTGTCAACAGAGCTATTTTGCACATCCTGTCATGGCTCCTGGTTTCATGTGATTTTTATTTGCGTGTGCAGATTTGAAACTGGTCTAATATTCCTCCCTAATATTTACCAAGTTGAAATTATTACTTCTCTCTCTCGCCTGCGCTCTAGAAATACAAATTTAACATTTTTAAGCGGTCCCAATAATTTTGATATTTTATCGAGTGGATTCTGGCAGTTAAAGACCTTTGCACGTTCTCCAGCTTTAAATGGAGCTGCTAGTGTGCAACAATATTCCACTCTAGAAAGCACTAGTGTCTAGGAAAGAATCATAATTGGTATAGCATCTTTAGTCCAAGTTTTTTTTATCCAACTTGTCATTTTTCTTGGTTATGAAAGCTTGTTCTTGTGTTCAAGAACAATGTTTGTATCACACCTTGTATGTATGTACTTTACCTGAATAAACATTTGAATTTTGAAATTGAATTTGTTCTTGAGATGTAATGTCTTCTAACATGATACTCCCAAATATTTTATATTAAGGCTAAAAGGCCTCGATACAAGCCTAATGTGTATGAATACACTCTGGCTTCCTATCCCCCCCCCCGACACAATGAATTATTATTATTATACCCTTACAGGAAGTATTGGAAATATTGCCGGAAGAAAGGTGGATGTCTTAAGAAGCATTTAGATAAGTTCTTGCAAGAGATGTGCCAGACCAGCCGGGTTGTAGTGGGCCCGCGGGCCGCTGCAAGCAACAGCCTGTTGAAGCAAGTTATCAAGTCTAGCCTGGCCCCAGAACCGGGCTCGGGAATTAAAAATTCCCAGAACCCTCTCCAGGTATATATACACTGGCTGCCTGTCTCCCGACACAATGAATTATTATCTATATTCTGTAATCCCTCGAATAGAACGTAACAGGACACTACTGTGTACCTAGACTTAATAAATTTCATACAACAGCCCTCATACCCTCCCAGGGGCTGTGAAAATATAGTGGCTTAGCGCTTGCTCCTAATAATTACCTTAGCTTATCTGCTTAGGAGTTGCGTGTAATTTCCTGTTGACAGTGTTCATGGAGTTGTTCTAGTGGCACACTTGTTTATCTTAGCGTAAATATGATCGCTACCACCCAAGTAACTTTGGCTTTGTTGTAAACTCCCAGTCGAGTTGTTTCCTTGTCAGGTTGGGTTTGTTTAAAGAGTAGCATGTAACACGAACAGACTTGGGGCCCTTTTTAAAACTATATTCATCACTTATATAAGGCTTATAGAAAAAATAGAATTAAGTGAGTTATACGAAACATTTGCTACTTGAGAGGACGTGGGAGCGCTAACCTCACCAACACTACTACTACTACTCACGCTTATTAGTGAACTAGCGCCAAATATTTACTCCCTTATATTCATTATACAAAACACTTAAATATCTGTTTTACACCAAAATTTCGAATTTGTGTAGGCTATACTCTACTGCTTAATACTCAAGGCTAAATTATCAAAATGTTTCCCATATAACAAGTAGAGATTCACCCACTAAGCACTGAACTAAGGCCTCACACATATGATAATGACAAAGTGATGTTAAACAGACAAACAGAAAGGCAAGTATGTGTGAGCAAGTCGTTTGCTTCCCGCCACAAGAGTGCAGACGACGCTGCTGCCTGCAGACGACGAACTTACCCTATCATACAGCGTTTTCCTGGCCTTAATCGACGATTTCCTGAGCACACGTAGTGATATCCAAAGGTACACTTCCAGAGACACTAAACACTCCAAACACACACGAACTTTACAGACATAACAGACGCAATAACACAAGATTATCATGAGCCACCCGTGTGTGACAGCCAAACACAGTCAAGCCAGCTGATGTACTGCTTTCCCGCGCCTCCCGCCAGAGGGAACCAGACCTCCAGACAAGTGAGCCGCGCCCTCCATCCTCGCCGCTCTTACTACACAATCATACGCTTTGCATTTACCATATATATTATTTCATCATCTCGTCGTTGATGTGGCGATGTGTAATGAATTTTGCAACTAGCTCGTTAAATTAATTTTGGGGTTCAGTCCCTGTGTGTCTCTGTAACCCTTTCCACTACCATGTACATGATGGGTATGGGGTGCACAATAAATGAACTAAACTAACTTTTTTATTTATTTATATATATAGAAGAGTTCTTACATTCTTGTACAGCCACGCATAGCGTTTCGGGCAAGTCCTTAATCCTAACTTTCCCCGGAATACGACCCGCCAAATCATTTGACATCCAGGTACCCATTTTACTGTTGGGTAAACAGAGGCTACAGTTTAGGATTGGCGCCCAGTCAATCCTCCCAGGCCAGGATACGAACCCAGACCAAAGCGCTCGCGAAACGCCAGGCCATGTGGACTGCAAACTAATGCGTTTACATTTAGGCTGCACAATGAATCTGCTATAGACAATTTTATAACTGCTGCTGATAATGTCAACTGGGAGTCAGAGTTAGGTAACATAGGGGACATCAACCTAGCAGTACAATCTTTTCTTCAAAAAACTCTAAGCCTTTATAACACCCACTGTCCTATGCTTACAAAACAAGTCACTACCAAAAGGCTTAACAATCCCTGGCTTACAAAGGGAATACTTAAATCCATTAATAAAAAACATGACCTTGAGAAGAAGTATAGGCTAGGAACCGTCTCCAAAGAATTCTCAAAAAATTACTCTTTACTGCTATCTAAGATAATTAGACGAGCCAAAGCTAAATACTACGAAGATAAATTTACCCAAATAAAGAGCAACATTAAAAAAACTTGGAGCACAATTTCACAAATCTTGGGATCAAAGAAGACTTTAAACAACAAACCAACACTCCTGTCTAATAACGATGGTCAGCTTTCAGCCTCTGATTCTGCTATTGAGTTCAATAGGTTCTTCTCTTCCATTGGGTCATCCCTTGCAAATGATATTCCATCTTCCAGTACTGATGTTAAGGACTACCTTACAGGTAACTATCCACAGTCTCTGTACCTAAAGCCTACTAATTCCACTGATGTCAATGAGATAATCCTTTCCCTCAAAACCAAGTCTAGTGCCCTTGAGGAGATTCCGACATTAATTTACAAAAAAGCCTCCAGATCCTTAGCCCCTGCAATTGCATTGCTCTTCAACAAGTCACTTGAACTCCAAACCTTTCCAGATATTCTAAAAAAAGCGAGAGTAACCCCTGTCCACAAATGTGGTGATCCACAGATGTTAACAACTACAGACCTATTTCAATCCTGCCTAACTTATCAAAAATTTTTGAAAAACTAATCTACAAGCAGCTCTACTCTTATCTAGCCAAGCACAATATACTTAGCTCTTGCCAATATGGCTTCAGACCTAAAAAAGCACTAACGATGCACTTATTAGTATGATTAACTTAATTCATGCAGCTCTTGATAAAAATGAGTTCCCTGTTGGGTTATTTGTGGACCTGCGTAAGGCTTTTGACACTGTCAACCACCAAAACCTTCTTCTTAAATTACATCATTATGGAGTCAGAGGACTCTCCCTGCAATACCTCAAATCTTACCTTACTGACAGACTCCAGTATGTTTCTGTGAACAATTCAATTTCTCCTACCCTACCCATCAACATTGGTGTTCCTCAGGGCAGTATACTTGGCCCTCTCCTCTTTCTCATCTACATTAATGACCTTCCAAATGCCTCCCAACACCTTAGACCAATTCTATTTGCTGACGACACAACCTTCATTTACTCCAGTCCTGACCCCCTTGCTCTAAATGCCACAGTAAATACCGAGCTTAATAAAGTCCATCTTTGGCTAACTGCCAACAAACTCACCCTTAACATTGACAAAACTTTCTATATTCTGTTTGGCAATAAATCCTCTAATCAAATAAATCTCAAGATTAACAATACCCAAATTTGTAACAAATTAGATGGCAAATTCCTTGGCGTTCTCATTGATCACAAGCTTAATTTCCAGGGACACATTCTAAATATATCAAAAAAAGTTTCAAAAACTGTTGGCATTCTTTCTAAGATCAGATATTATGTACCCCGCCCTGCCCTGGTGACTCTCTATTACTCCCTCATCTATCCATATCTCAACTATGGTATTTGTGCTTGGGGTTCTACTACCCAAAATCATTTACGTCCTCTAATTACTCAACACAAAGCTGCTATTAGGACAATATCCAACTCTGGCCCCAGACATCACTCGGTACCCCTACTCAAATCTCTGAATATGTTAGATATTAAGTCACTGCACATTCTCTCATGTGTATTATACATATATAAAACGCTGAACTGTAATGCCAATCCTGACCTCAAAAGCTTCATTGAAAGCTGTAACAGAACCCATGAGCACCACACCAGAAATAAATACAGTTTTGATATTCCAAGAGTACGACTTAATCAAACTAGAAATGCTCTACAAATCAAGGGACCCAGAATGTGGAATGACCTTCCCAACCATGTTAAAGACTGTACCTCTCTCAACCAGTTTAAGATTAAAACTAAACACTACCTGATTAATTCCTGTAACCTACCTTACCCCTCTATTGTCAACCCATGTATGTTATTTTTTTTTTTATTCAACGCTGTTTGTCTACCTATTGTATTTGTGCTGCTTTTTCAGTCATGTTCCCCCTTTTTTTATCTTTATTTGTATCTGTTCTCAATACATTTTATTCTTTTTGCTCAATTAGTATTAAGTTTTAGATATTAATGTTTTCTTGCCCGAAACGCATTGCGTAATAGTGGCTTTAGGCATTGTATGTACTAGCTCTATCTATAAATCCACTTATGTAAAATCACTTTATGTATGTACCTTTCCTGAATAAACATATTTATTTATATTTATTTATTTATTTATAATTATATCACAAATGTTCAAGTAAAAATGTTACTATAATATTTTATTCAAACTTATTCACTGCCAAAAATATTATCCAGTTATCCCAGTTTGCCAACAGTAGGTATAAGATGCAGTTTAGCGTTTGCCCGAAACGCTATATGCGTGCTAGTGGCTGTACAAGAAAGCAGAACTCTTGTATACATTTATAAAAAAAAACCTTCCCACAGCAGCCTGGACGGGTGGGGTCGGCTGCATGATGGGCAAATTATTATGGTATGTAAATGACTCAATTAGCAAAGCTTCACTCTTTGTGTCAGCGCCTAGATCTAGGCGTTACGGTATTGTTTGATAAACTGGGATGATAATAGTAATATTTTGTTTATAAGATATACATTAAAGGATCAAATTACACGCAGTGGTTAGTTATATTAAGTACAATAATTTTATATTTTATGAAGCGACTAATGACGCACAGCCTTTCTAATATAGCTTAAAATATTAAGTGAATCAGGTTGTTTTACTTGTTTGGGGTAATACTTAATATTATTATGCTACATGAGATATAAACTAATGTATATGAATTGTTGAAGACAATTTAGCAAATGATATGCAGTCTATAAAAACGATTACTTAATGAAAGAGTGCATAGATTACTTAATATTGAAAGACATAGGCAACCTTATTTTAGATCTTGAGATCATTTCGGGGCTTAGCGTCCCCGCGGCCCGGTCCTCGACCAGGCCTCTAGATAGATACTGTAACTTCAGATATTTATTTATATAGTGGCGAAAGATTCCCCATTTTTCCTGAGTAATGTTTTCGACCTAGATTTTGAATTACAGTAGTGTTTCGGAATTTAATGCTTTAGCGGGAAGGCGGATCTTTAAGGGCTTATAACCCTATTAGTGAAACAGCATATCCTGTTTTTTGTTCTGCGTTGTGGTTTGTTGAGCTTGAAGCTGTTGCTCCTTGTATATGAGTAGCTACACTCCATTCGTGTAGCTAAACAAGTTACAGTCTTGATGAGCTAGTTACAAAAGTTAATGTATATTATATCAATAATGGTTCGGGACCAGCGACAAGTTGGTTGGTCCTGAACCACTTAATGGGTAGTAGGAGGGATGTTGTGCAGGATAAACACATCAGTTATGACACTATTACACCACATATGTAAGCTGCTTAGTTTAATTTTATTAATCTCATCAGATTGCAGCTCTCAAAGCTCTTACTCGTCAGAATGTTCAAAGTAAAGATCCCTCACCTAATCATATACTTGTGTTGAAATAGAGGGAAAATAATGTTCGAGTTTGATCAACATTTCTTCCACATAGGTTTCAGCAAGACTTGAAATTTACTGATATCCTTCTTCACTAGCCCGAGCAGTAGTTGAAACATTTCAAGATTTCCTTTTTTTTTGCAACATGATTTTTCTAAAGATTCAGTCTTCTTTTATCTCCAAGATGCTTGTTACCTGAAGTAAATAAATTTTCTCAATGACCTTGCAGTGACTTGTTCAACTGATTCATGTGAAGAAAATGTCTGCTAAGTAGACTCGTTTCTGTAACCATTCTTCCTCTTCAAAGCATTTGTATATGGTTAGTATTAGCCTATTTATCACTATCTCGCGAAACAGTAGTAACCTCTCGCGGAGCCTTTGAATGCAGCTCTATGGTAATCCTTTGTGTATAGGAATACTGCTAAATTCTTTGGGGGTGATATTTGACGCCTGTTTGTCTTGGTCACCCCATGTCGCTCGCCTGAAAGTTGAATGCTCAAAGGCCGTGATGCTTAAGCTAGGAAGTTAGATACCTTGCCTAGGTAAGGCAAGTACAGTATCTGAAGTCACTGATAGGCAGAGCCATTCGAGCATAATGTGGGAAAAAATGGTGAACAAAAATGGTCAACGGGGGAACTTGAAACTAAATGAGACCAGAAGCATTAATAAATTGGAGTAGAGAAATACAAATAAAATGACAATTATTACGTGATGATTGGAACAGAAAAAGATTGCATTAAAAGAACAGTTTGTAATTTTCACAGATACAAATTTTGATTACACTTTTACACGGCAAATATCAATAACAGTACAGGCTCAGTAATCAATGTTCAATAACAGCAAAACATAGGTTAACCTCTAAGAAGTAATGTAGGTTACGTAGATCAGGTAGTTCTTAGTTTATCTTTTAAACTGGTTGAGAGAAGGACAGTCTTTGATGTGATTAAGAAGGTCATTCCACATTTTGGGACCCTCGATCTGCAGAGCATGGGTTCTGTTACAGCCCTCTAGGAAGCGTTTAAGGTCGGGATTAGCACTGTAGTTCGGTGTTTTATATATATAGAGTACACTTGAGAGACTATATAGTGACTTAATATCTAATATATTCAAAGATTTAAGTAAGGGGCTCGAGTGCTGTTTGAAGACCAAGTATACCACTCCGTGGGTGGGAAAAGAAGCATCATTCACAGAAACATACTAAGGTATTCACAGGTATAGCCATATAGCCCCAGTGGCGCAATCGGTTAGGTATTCACAGAGCCTGTCACTATGGTAAGATTGCAGGTACTGATGGGAATTACCTCTGACTGTAGTGTTGCATTTTAAGAAAAAGGTTGTTGTGGTTAACAGTGTCAAACAGACTCAATGTAAGACTGAGAACAGGAGATCTTTTTCACTCACATGGTTATAAACCCATGGAACAGCCTACCTGCCGAAGCCGCAAACGCCAAAACTCTGTTAGGTTTTAAAATCCACCTGGAGAGGATCATCAAGGCAAATGGGGGGTACCTTCAACAAGCCGCCAGCGTCCTGTCCTCGTCGAGACCACTAGTGTTAGTGGCCCTCAGGTAAATCAGGTGTAATCTAGATGAACAGGTTTATTAGGTGAAAGGAAACGTGCCCAACCAATTCTGTTCCGCCTGGGAATTCATTCCGGGATTCTAGATGGTAAGGATTGAGAATAGTTGAATGACAATATTCTTGCAGTTAATGAAGATGTCAAACATGAGCTATTTTGTTGATCGATCAATGCTGAAGCCATGCACTGCCTAATGGGATTTTGGAGCTATTATGTAACTTTCGGTAATGCGTGTGTAACTAGTGCAGTCACTGTCAGAGCTATATATATAAATCCCTCTCTTACTCTGTGCCACATCTTTACGAAAAGTCATGTATGCTTTGCTTCATAACAGCGCTGACACCTAAAATTCCTGCTGGAATAGGACATTACCCAACTTTAAACATGGCGCTCTAAACAGACATCTTTTACAAATTTAACAATTTGATATTGAAAAATGCGCCGAATTGGAGGTATCATATAAGCTAAGAAAACAAGCAATTTTCTTGTATAATCTTCATTAAGTTACTTCAATGTTGGCAGTAGTGTATTTAGGCCAAAAATTGAGTGTGGTGAAACTGGGAGGTGACAGCTTTTCTTCCCGTCATAATCGTCTGCTGTGTGTTTGTTGAAGGCCCAACATCTTGAGGCTAAAGTTGGCGGGAGAGATCACACAAGAAAGGGCTGGGAAGAGAGGTCATCACTTTGCTATCTGATAAAGACTTAAACATTCAGGTGGAGCGTAAGTAGAGGACAATAATGCCAAGGTGTTGACGCAGTGGCAGCAGGGAGGAGGGGCGCTCCTCCCTGCCACTTCGCTATACAACTCTTGTTATATTCTATGTTATATTCTACCGTTGGACCTTATGTCGTCACAGTAGCTTAGCACTATATTCTCACACTTGCCATACTAGTACTGGACGTGGCTTGTTAAGCAAGCGGTCCGTCTAATTACCACAAGCTACACAAGCTTCACAAAGCTTCCTGGCAATAAGTTAGTAATAAATAAATAAAATAAAATAAATGTTTATTTAGGTAAGGTACATACATTCAAGAGATATTACAAAGAATGATTGATTTATAGATAGAGCTAGTACATACAATGCCTAAAGCCACTATTACGCAAAGTGTTTCGGGCATGAAAAACTTAAATGACTAAAGCTTATTACTAATTGAGTATAAAGAATAAAATGTGTTGAGAACAAATACAAATAAAGATAAAAAAGGGGGGAACATGACTGAAAAAGCAGCACAAATAAAATTAGGTCGACAAACAGCGTTGATTAAAAAAAACCCAGACGGATTGACAATAGAGGGGTAAGGTAGGTTACAGGGAATTTATTAGGTAGTGCTTCGTTTATCTCTTAAACTGGTTGAGAGAGGTACAGTCTTTAACATGGTTGGGAAGGTCATTCCACATTCTGGGTCCCTTGATTTGTAGAGCATTTCTAGTTTGGTTAAGTCGTACTCTTGGAATATCAAAACTGTATTTATTTCTGGTGTGGTGCTCATGGGCTCTGTTACAACCTTCAGTGAAGCTTTTGAGGTCAGGATTGGCATTACAGTTCAGTGTTTTATATATGTATAATACACATTAGAGAATGTGCAGTGACTTAATATCTAACATATTGAGAGATTTGAGTAGGGGTACCGAGTGAATGAATAAACAATGAATAAATATGATATATTTACTCATTATAATGTTGGTGTTGAATGTACAACATGAAAAACATAATTTTAATCTGAAAAAGTATCTTTTTATAAAGAAATTAGATGAAAATAGAGCTGGTGACGCCAAATCAAGTCGACAATCCAAGCGTCGGTTAGGTTAGGTTAAGTTTGGTTAGGTTAGGTCAGGTCAGCCTAACCTAACATATCATATTTATTCATTACTAACGTATTACCAGGAAGCTTTGTGAAGCTTGTGTAGCTTGTGGTAGTTTGTGGTAATTAGACGGACCCTTAAGCAAGGCTAGGCAAGACTTTGCTTGTGTAAAGGCTAGGTTAGGTTAGTAGTGTTGAAGGGGCGACGTCAACTTCAGCCTCCGGAAGCTGCACACATTTTGATGGGTTAAGAATGTTGAGGTTACTGTGGGCAGGTGCTGGTGGCTTGGTGAGGCACTGCAGGCAGGTGCTGGTGGCTTGGTGAGGCGCTGCGGGCAGGTGCTGGTGGCTTGGTGAGGCACTGCAGGCAGGTGCTGGTGGCTTGGTGAGGCGCTGCAGGCAGGTGCTGGTGGCTTGGTGAGGCGCTGCGGGCAGGTGCTGGTGGCTTGGTGAGGCGCTGCGGGCAGGTGCTGGTGGCTTGGTGAGGCGCTGCGGGCAGGTGCTGGTGGCTAGGTGAGGCGCTGCGGGCAGGTGCTGGTGGCTTGGTGAGGCGCTGCGGGCAGGTGCTGGTGGCTTGGTGAGGCGCTGCGGGCAGGTGCTGGTGGCTTGGTGAGGCGCTGCGGGCAGGTGCTGGTGGCTTGGTGAGGCGCTGCGGGCAGGTGCTGGTGGCTTGGTGAGGCGCTGCGGGCAGGTGCTGGTGGCTTGGTGAGGCGCTGCGGGCAGGTGCTGGTGGCTTGGTGAGGCGCTGCGGGCAGGTGCTGGTGGCTTGGTGAGGCGCTGCGGGCAGGTGCTGGTGGCTTGGTGAGGCGCTGGACAGTCACATGACGGGGAAATTAAGATGGTATATTTTGTCTTTTATTTTACTCTTTTAGGTGTTGCAATCTAGGACTGTTGGTACATGTTAAATTTACTGATAATAGTTTGTGTAATTGGCCTTTCAACTGAATCGATTTACCCAAGTGCTACTATCTATCTACTGGCTTCGACGGGGACAGGAAGCTGGCAGCTGTCAAGAGGTCCCCCATTTTTCCAACTCTATTTTCAACTGCAATAATATTTTGACATTTAAAGCTTTAGGGATTGGGCAGTTCCATGGGTTTATAACCCTGTAAGGATGAAAAGCATCTGTTTCTCATCTACATTGATACTTATCTCGGATAAGTATCAATGACAAGAATGAGCAAACTGAAGGCAAATGCCTTCTTAATTTTGCTGCTTAACCTGTGACTATCATGGCAAGGCCNGGTGCTTGCCCAGTACTTTTTCTCATCCTCATATCGGACATAGACAAGAACACAACCTATAGCACTGTATCATCCTTTGCAGATGACACTAGGATCTTCATGAGAGTAGGCAACATAGAGGACACGGGAAACCTCCAGTCAGATGTAGATCAGTCTTTCTATGGGCTACAGAAATATATGGTGTTAACGAAGATAAGTTCCAGCTCATGCGCTATGAAAAAAAGAAAATATAAAAAACGGAACCACGTACAAAACTCCAAATCATAACATAGAACGAAAAGGCAATGTAAAGGATCTGGGTGTACTCATGTCGGAAGACCTTACCTTTAAAGAACACAATAAAGTAGCCGTCACAACTGCAAGAAAAATGACAGGTTGGATAACAAGAACTTTTCACACTAGAGATGCTATACCGATGATGACACTTTTCAAAACGCTTGTGCTCTCTAGAGTGGAGTACTGCTGCACAATGACAGGCCCTTTCAAAGCTGGAGAAATTGCTGACCTGGAGAGCGTGCAGAGATCCTTCACTGCTAGAATCCACTCGGTAAAACATCTAAACTATTGGAACCGACTAAAGAGCCTAAATCTGTATTCCCTTGAGCGCAGGCGGAGAGATACATAATAATCTATACGTGGAAATATTGAGGGGCTGGTCCCAACCTGCACACAGAAATACATCACACGAGACCAGAAGACATGGCAGGATGTGCAGAATACCCCCGTTGAAGAGCAGAGGTGCAACAGGTACTCTGAGAGAGTACTCTATCAACATCAGAGACTGTTCAACACGCTTCCACTACACATAAGGGACATAACTGGCCGACCCCTCACAGTGTTCAAGAGAGAACTATCAACATCAGAGGCCCGAGACTGTTCAACCGCTTCCACTACACATAAGGGACATAACTGGCCGACCACTCACAGTGTTCAAGAGAGAACTATCAACATCAGAGGCCCGAGACTGTTCAACACGCTTCACTACACATAAGGGACATAACTGGCCGACCCCTCACAGTGTTCAAGAGAGAACTTGACAAACACCTCCAAATGATACCTGATCAACCAGGCTGTGTCTCGTACGTCAGGCTGCGAGCAACCGCGTCCAACAGCCTGGTTGATCAGTCCAGCAACCAGGAGGCCTGGTCGACGACCTGGCCGCGGGACGCTAAGCCCCGGCAGCACCTCAAGGTAAGGTGCCGGAAAATTTGACACTGCCCACAAATCTGATAATAAAAGAATTGACTTATAAATCACGACTTTATAATGGTCCAGAACGGAACGAACCTGGGCCAATTGTTTTGTTCTGCGATTTGTGAGTCGAGTGTCTTATCCAAAGTTTTCCTACCGCTATACCAGAGGTTCCTGCCTATACCAGAGGTTCCTGCCTATACTAGAGGTGAGCATCCCTATACCAGAGGTTCCTGCCTATACCAGAGGTGAGCATCCCTATACCAGAGGTTCCTGCCTATACCAGAGGTTCCTGCCTATACTAGAGGTGAGCATCCCTATACCATAGGTTCCTGCCTATACCAGAGGTGAGCATCCCTATACCAGAGGTTCCTGCCTATACCAGAGGTTCCTGCCTATACTAGAGGTGAGCATCCCTATACCAGAGGTTCCTGCCTATACCAGAGGTTCCTGCCTATACCAGAGGTTCCTGCCTATACTAGAGGTGAGCATCCCTATACCAGAGGTTCCTGCCTATACCAGAGGTGAGCATCCCTATACCAGAGGTTCCTGCCTATACCAGAGGTTCCTGCCTATACCAGAGGTTCCTGCCTATACTAGAGGTGAGCATCCCTATACCAGAGGTTCCTGCCTATACTAGAGGTGAGCATCCCTATACCAGAGGTTCCTGCCTATACCAGAGGTTCCTGCCTATACTAGAGGTGAGCATCCCTATACCAGAGGTTCCTGCCTATACCAGAGGTTCCTGCCTATACTAGAGGTGAGCATCCCTATACCAGAGGTTCCTGCCTATACCAGAGGTTCCTGCCTATACCAGAGGTGAGCATCCCTATACCAGAGGTTCCTGCCTATACCAGAGGTGAGCATCCCTATACCAGAGGTTCCTGCCTATACCAGAGGTGAGCATCCCTATACCAGAGTTCCTGCCTATACCAGAGGTTCCTGCCTATACCAGAGGTTCCTGCCTATACCAGAGGTTCCTGCCTATACCAGAGGTGAGCATCCCTATACCAGAGGTTCCTGCCTATACCAGAGGTTCCTGCCTATACCAGAGGTTCCTGCCTATACCAGAGGTTCCTGCCTATACCAGAGGTGAGCATCCCTTGGCACACAAACTACATTTTTCTCGTATGCAAACCCAGGGCTCACCCTTAACAAAAATAATGAAATAAATATCAACTTCTTCGCCGAGTTGTATATTTTAACTTATTAATACAATTTTATTAAGTAGAAAAATTTGAAATATTAAATAAACAGTGACAACTGCTCTGTAATAATAAGCATTAAGAAATGAAACAACATTCTATTTCCCAGCCATCTGTCTCCACGATGTCCTCGGTACATCAAGACGACAACGAAATGTTTTTTTTTTTATATTGGCGATAGCCGAGGAGCACTTGATTCATTAAACAGTCGAAATCCATCTTCATGTCCATTACCGAGAATTGTAAAAGAGGATAAATGAGATACAGCTGAAAGGTTGCAAAGTGAAATCATGTAAATTCCATCTCATGTTGGAATAGTGCTCAACGAGGTGGCGGATGACCTGGCCAAAGGCGCCACATCAAAACCACAAGTTGACATTGAATGTGTTTTCACAATGAGACAAATAAGAAGCAAAATTAGAAATATTCAGGCACAGGCAGAAGTGTCGAGGAGAGGTATAATGCATGAGGGAAGCCAAACCATGCAACACTACATGTGTGGGAGTCAAAACACCAATTTCACTTATGGTAAAAGGAGAAATGCTTGGAGTGACTGATGGATCAGGCACAAATTTTACTGGGAATATGGAATAGGTGTTAATGGTGATGAAACAGTGTAAACTATGTGGTATGTTAAGGTCTCACACCCTCACACATTATGTTCTGGATTGTCCGTTGATTAATGTATCTAGAAACACTGAGATTTGGACTGTCCTGAACAAATAGCCTGGATGTGTCGCACCGGAAAGATTGATGATATTCTGGAGATAAAATTTTGTACCAAGATTGTTACCTTCGGTTGATTTGCCTGAATGTCTATTGCAAATTGATAATCTTCATTCTACTTTGCTCTGATGAAGGCGAATTAGCCGAAAACGCGTTAAGCATTCTCTATTTTTCAAATGTGGTTTTTCCGCGCAGATATATATACAATATACGTTGTACTGAGAATAGCTTGAGCTACTTCATCCCTTTATGTATTTATACCTCAATGAGCTTATTTCACTTTCAATTCAAGTTTTGTCCCGTTCAGTTGTTCCGTCATTCGCCAGGAAGCCAGACGTTGCCCGACTCCTTTATCATCATTTTAAGTAGGCTTATAATTGTACTGTACTGATTTTTGGGTTGCTTACACAATAACCTTTCATAAAATTATTGGTGTATGCAGAGAGTGATTGGGCTGAGGTGCTCAGAGTTGTGTAATTTTGATATTTTGCTCACAAGGGATGAAGAATTAATAAAATTATCATTGAATTTCTTTATTGTGCCTTAAGCAAATAAAACGATTGTGAGGTTGGTTACTAATATATATTGGGGAAACATAGGCTGATTGTTCCAATACAAAAAAATCTGAATTCCTGTTTATTCTTTGCTTTTTTCCAGGGATATTCCTGCGCGGGCCCTAAGCCTCTGGCTGGCCCACTAACTCTCTTGCTGATGTTTAAAACTGCTACTTTAAATTACGCGCTGTATATGGCAGCGAGAACTACTCTTAAGGTCAATACAAAAAATATCCACGCTATCAACATGGTAGAACGACTTTTAAGTAAACATCTTCTTTATTTCGGGGCTTTAGTGTCCCCGCGGCCCGGTCCTCGACCAGGCCTCACCCCCCAGGAAGCAGCCCGTGACAGCTAACACCCCAGGTACCTATTTTACTGCTAGGTAACAGGGGCATAGGGTGAAAGAAACTCTGCCCATTGTTTCTCGCCGGCGCCTGGGATCGAATCCCGGACCACAGGATCACAAGTCCAGCATGCTGTCCCTCGGCCGACCGGCTCCCTTAACATTGTTAAATTCTACTTTTGTTCAATCTTGCATGACTTACTTCAATCGCTCTTAGAATATTCATTGACTTTACCGCTCCAGTGTGATATTGGATTATTTGAAAAGTTTCCCCAGACTTAAAAAGGCACCAAATATTAATATGGTCCCCAAAAAATTCGATTGGCACGCGAGAAAATTTTGCATCAAAGATTTGGCAATTTTGGCGCACAAGTTAAAAATTGCCCCCCCCCCCCCGGGCTTTACCATGTTCCCACTGCCCTCAGGTAATATATTGCTTATTTCATAACTATCATACCGTTCCCTCCGATCCGTTATTACTCAACACAATAATAATAATTCATTGTGTCGGGGGACGAGGAAGCCAGTTAGAATACAGTACATGTTAGGCTTATACTGATATACTGAGATCACCCCCCCCCCCCAGGCTCGAATTTCTGACGCCACCCAGAATGCAACCCCACAACAGCTAACTCTGGGTACTTATTTACTGCTAGATGGACAACAGCAGGAGGTGAAAGGACCATTTCTGGCCCTTTCTATTTTTTTTGTGCCAAAATGGAAAGGACAATTCTGTGCCTCCCTGGGTTCAACCCCAGAATTCTCAACCGAAGTCTAGAACGAACCCGACTGTACTACCGGACTCTTGGTAGCACAACAATCACTCGGCAAGTACATGATTAACAAGCTAACAGACAGCATATTACTGAAAACCTTGCATGTTAATAGGTCACTTCACACACATTAATGCACATTGTGTACAAAATTCTAAACTGCAACGCTAATGTGCCCTCAAACACTTCCTCGAGGCCGATAACAGAACAAGCCCGTCCTCAGACCAGATCAATACAACAAATACAAATATTTATTCAGGTAAAGTACATACATACAAGATAAGATACAACAGTTGATGGATTTATAGATAGAGCTAGTACATACAATGCCTAAAGCCACTATTACGCAAAGCGTTTCGGGCAGGAAAACCACTAAACACTTAATACTAACTTAGATTAAAGTATAAATTGTGTTGAGAAAAAATAAGAAAAAAATTGGAAAAAGGGGGGGGGGAACATGGCAAAAAAAAAACAAAAATACAATTTGGTCAACAAACAGCATTGTTTAAAATAGTAGACATGGGTTGACATTTAGGGGTGAGGTAGGTTACATGGAGTTAATTAGGTAGTACTTAGTTTTTATCTTAATCAATTGCCATTACAAACCACACATTCCCCCAAACTCTCCCCTCAAAAAAAGAAGTAAACTGGGAAGTAAACCTTAGTCCTACACAGATTACTCTCAAGTTATAACTTTATTGTATTATAAATCGTTTGGTTTAAAATATAAAAAGTGTATGCTGAAAAACTTTTCTTTGAAGAATTTAGTTTTCTGTAAACAGAATTCTCGGGTACTCTGAAACAGTTTTCGAATTTCTCTTTTCCCATTATCGTCAATAATACATCATTAATAATGTAACCCGACATAATGACACCTAACGCCAACCTGGGCGCCTGACAGCTGGGTGGACAGCGCTTCGGATTCCTAGTCCTCAGGTTCCGGTTCGATCCCCAGTGAGGCAGAGACAAATGGGCAAAATGTTTCTTTCACTCTGATGTCCCTGTTACCTAGCAGTAAATGGGTACCTGGAAGCTAGACAGCTGCTACGAGCTGCTTTCCGGGGGGGGGGAGGGGGGTAACAAAAAGAAGGCCTGGTCGAGGACCGGGCCGCGGAGACGCTAAAGCCCCGAAATCATCTCAAGATAACCTAACTATGGAGAGAGTAGATAATAGCACTAATTATGTAGTGTTCTCAATGCATTCCCATGACCATATTTCCTCCCAGAGGACAGGTTGAACAGAACTCATGGCCTTCACATGAGAAACATCTGTTTGATATTCCTAGTGCGCGATTCGACCAAAGCAGAAATGTAATGCAAATTAAGGGCAGAAATGTAAATGCAAATGTAATCCTTAAATTTAATTAAGAACCTACACCTTCCAAATATAATTAATTAAAAGCTGTACTTCTTTCAACTATTTTAAGAGAAAACATTAACAATTTTCATTTACACTTCCTCATTCAAAGTAAATCGGTTGTGTGTTTTGTTGTTAATGTAATATTAAATGCTACATATATTCCGCTTTTAAAACTACAGTTATAATAATGTCTCATCATTTTCATCTAAAATCTGTACATAAATCATTTGCATTTTTGTCCTAAACAGATTTTTCTCATTATAACTTTATTGTATTATAAATCATTGATTTAAATTATGATGATGTTTATGGCGAGAAAGTTTTCTGACAATTTTTTTTTTCAAAGGAAACTAAATTCTTGTGTACACCGAAATATTTTTAGAATTCCATATTTCACATTATCAATATATACCATATTAACGTAACCAAGCGTAATGAAACAACCTAACCCAACTTCAAATCTTAACTTAACCATGAAGAGAGAGTTGATAATAGCACTGTTTAGTTATTCTCATTCCATTCCCATGAACATGTTTCCTCCCAGAGGACAGGTTAATAGGAATTATTCCCAGAAATTTGGTAATATTATAAACTACATTGAAATTGCAGTTAACACAACAATCTCTTGTAAAGTATGCTTATACTGACATATGCAAGACCTTGAATGTTACTCAGAAAATGCATACCATAACTACCATATAACTATACGACCATGCAGCAGACTGATGGGAAAAAGGACCCCAGGAATTATGACCCACCAGTCAATAAAAGTTGCTCAGCAAGTAGCAACTGTTGCTAAAAATCCAACCAAACTAAGTATAAGGAAACGAAACATGCGGATTATCAATTGAACACAACAGTATTATACATGGCATTCTTCCATTTTGCTTTTTTATCAGTCGTTTTGTTTTATTTTATTCGTTCAAGGAATTAACAATTACCGATACGATTTTCAAGTAGGCTAGTAAGATCAAATCACTAAACATCAGTACATGTTAAATGACAAGTTGAGGAGCTGGTTATCTATCTAGAGGTTATCTAGAGATGATTTCGGCGCTTTTAGTGTCCCCGCGGCCCGGTCCTCGACCAGGCCTCCACCCCCAGGAAGCAGCTCGTGACAGCTGACTAACACCCAGGTACCTATTTTACTGCTAGGTAACAGGGGCATAGGGTGAAAGAAACTCTGCCCATTGTTTCTCGCTGGCGCCTGGAATCGAACCCAGGACCACAGTATCACAAGTCCAGCGTGCTGTCCGCTCGGCCGACCGGCTCCCGGTTTACACATCTGCTTTACTGCAAACATTTTCAATATTTATACACAATTATTTACCTTTAATTGAACTACAATCCACAAGCTGCTTGTGTATGGACAACTTTGTGTGGTTAAGGTAGAGCGCGCCAGGGTACGTTGTCATGAAGCTTCAATTGTGACGTCACGCCTGACCGAGACCAGGCGGCGTTTTAGTTTAGTCCATTTATTATGGAGCCCGCGCCCGTCCCGTGAGCGGTAGTAGTAAAGCTTACACCTGTGCTTAAAGTGTTACCTACCCGTCAACATGTTGGTTCCGGAGATCAACGTCCCTGCGGCTCTGTCTCTGACCAGGTTCCCCTGGTCAACCAGGCTGTTCGATGCTGCTGCTCGCAGCCTGACTTACGACTCACAGCCTGCTTGATCAGGTATCCTTTGAACACCCTGAGAGATCGGTTATTTATGCCCCTCATGTGTTGAGTTTTAAAAAGTCTTTATGTTGATTGAATTCTCTTACCATACATATTGCACCTGTGCTTGTCAACAGAGCTATTTTGCACATCCCTGTCATGGCTCCTGGTTTCATGTGATTTTTATTTCCGTGTGCAGATTTGAAACTGGTCTAATATTCCTCCCTAATATTTACCAAGTTGAAATTATTACTTCTCTCTCTCGCCTGCGCTCTAGAAATACAAATTTAACATTTTTAAGCGGTCCCAATAATTTTATATTTTATCGAGTAGATTCTGGCAGTTAAAGACCTTTGCACGTTCTCCAGCTTTAAATGGAGCTGCTAGTGTGCAACAATATTCCACTCTAGAAAGCACTAGTGTCTAGGAAAGAATCATAATTGGTATAGCATCTTTAGTCTAAGTTTTTTTATCCAACTTGTCATTTTTCTTGGTTATGAAAGCTTGTTCTTGTGTTCAAGAACAATGTTTGTATCACACCTTGTATGTATGTACTTTACCTGAATAAACATTTGAATTTTGAAATTGAATTTGTTCATGAGATGTAATGTCTTCTAACATGATACTCCCAAATATTTTATATTAAGGCTAAAAGGCCTCGATACAAGCCTAATGTGTATGAATACACTCTGGCTTCCTATACCCCCCCCCCCCCGACACAATGAATTATTATTATTATACCCTTACAGGAAGTATTGGAAATATTGCCGGAAGAAAGGTGGATGTCTTAAGAAGCATTTAGATAAGTTCTTGCAAGAGATGTGCCAGACCAGCCGGGTTGTAGTGGGCCCGCGGGCCGCTGCAAGCAACAGCCTGTTGAAGCAAGTTATTAAGTCTAGCCTGGCCCCAGAACCGGGCTCGGGAATTAAAAATTCCCAGAACCCTCTCCAGGTATATATACACTGGCTGCCTGTCTCCCGACACAATGAATTATTATCTATATTCTGTAATCCCTCGAATAGAACGTAACAGGACACTACTGTGTACCTAGACTTAATAAATTTCATACAACAGCCCTCATACCCTCCCAGGGGCTGTGAAAATATAGTGGCTTAGCGCTTGCTCCTAATAATTACCTTAGCTTATCTGCTTAGGAGTTGCGTGTAATTTCCTGTTGACATGTGTACGTTGAGTTGTTCTGGTGGCACACTTGTTTATCTTAGCGTAAATATGATCGCTACCACCCAAGTAACTTTGGCTTTGTTGTAAACTCCCAGTCGAGTTGTTTCCTTGTCAGGTTGGGTTTGTTTAAAGAGTAGCATGTAACACGAACAGACTTGGGGCCCTTTTTAAAACTATATTCATCACTTTCATAAGGCTTATAGAAACATAGAATTAGTGAGTTATACGAAACATTTGCCACTTGAGGACGTGGGAGCGCTAACCTCACCAACACTACTACTACTACTCACGCTTATTAGTCAACTAGCGCCAAATATTTACTCCCTTATATTCATTATACAAAACACTTAAATATCTGTTTTACACCAAAATTTCGAATTTGTGTAGGCTATACTCTACTGCTTAATACTCAAGGCTAAATTATCAAAATGTTTCCCATATAACAAGTAGAGATTCACCCACTAAGCACTGAACTAAAGCCTCACACATATGATAATGACAAAGTGATGTTAAACAGACAAACAGAAAGGCAAGTATGTGTGAGCAAGTCGTTTGCTTCCCGCCACAAGAGTGCAGACGACGCTGCTGCCTGCAGACGACGAACTTACCCTATCATACAGCGTTTTCCTGGCCTTAATCGACGATTTCCTGAGCACACGTAGTGATATCCAAAGGTACACTTCCAGAGACACTAAACACTCCAAACACACACGAACTTTACAGACATAACAGACGCAATAACACAAGATTATCATGAGCCACCCGTGTGTGACAGCCAAACACAGTCAAGCCAGCTGATGTACTGCTTTCCCGCGCCTCCCGCCAGAGGGAACCAGACCTCCAGACAAGTGAGCCGCGCCCTCCATCCTCGCCGCTCTTACTACACAATCATACGCTTTGCATTTACCATATATATTTATTTCATCATCTCGTCGTTGATGTGGCGATGTGTAATGAATTTTGCAACTAGCTCGTTAAATTAATTTGGGGTTCAGTCCCTGTGTGCCTCTGTAACCCTTTCCACTACCATATACATGATGGGTATGGGGTGCACAATAAATGAACTAAACTAACTTTTTTATTTATTTATATATATAGAAGAGTTCTTACATTCTTGTACAGCCACGCATAGCGTTTCGGGCAGGTCCTTAATCCTAACTTTCCCCGGAATACGACCCGCCAAATCATTTGACATCCAGGTACCCATTTTACTGTTGGGTAAACAGAGGCTACAGTTTAGGATTGGCGCCCAGTCAATCCTCCCAGGCCAGGATACGAACCCAGACCAAAGCGCTCGCGAAACGCCAGGCCATGTGGACTGCAAACTAATGCGTTTACATATAATTATATCACAAATGTTCAAGTAAAAATGTTACTATAATATTTTATTCAAACTTATTCACTGCCAAAAATATTATCCAGTTATCCCAGTTTGCCAACAGTAGGTATAAGATGCAGTTTAGCGTTTGCCCGAAACGCTATATGCGTGCTAGTGGCTGTACAAGAAAGCAGAACTCTTGTATATATTTATAAAAAAAAAACGTCCCACAGCAGCCTGGACGGGTGGGGTCGGCTGCATGATGGGCAAATTATTATGGTATGTAAATGACTCAATTAGCAAAGCTTCACTCCTTGTGTCAGCGCCTAGATCTAGGCGTTACGGTATTGTTTGATGAACTGGGATGATAATAGTAATATTTTTGTTTATAAGATATACATTAAAGGATCAAATTACACGCAGTGGTTAGTTATATTAAGTACAATAATTTTATATTTTATGAAGCGACTAATGACGCACAGCCTTTCTAATATAGCTTAAAATATTAAGTGAATCAGGTTGTTTTACTTGTTTGGGGTAATACTTAATATTATTATGCTACATGAGATATAAACTAATGTATATGAATTGTTGAAGACAATTTAGCAAATGATATGCAGTCTATAAAAACGATTACTTAATGAAAGAGTGCATAGATTACTTAATATTGAAAAACATAGGCAACCTTATTTTAGATCTTGAGATCATTTCGGGGCTTAGCGTCCCCGCGGCCCGGTCCTCGACCAGGCCTCTAGATAGATACTGTAACTTCAGATATTTATTTATATAGTGGCGAAAGATTCCCCATTTTTCCTGAGTAATGTTTTCGACCTAGATTTTGAATTACAGTAGTGTTTCGGAATTTAATGCTTTAGCGGGAAGGCGGATCTTTAAGGGCTTATAACCCTATTAGTGAAACAGCATATCCTGTTTTTTGTTCTGCGTTGTGGTTTGTTGAGCTTGAAGCTGTTGTTCCTTGCATATGTGTAGCTACACTCCATTCGTGTAGCTAAACAAGTTACAGTCTTGATGAGCTAGTTACAAAAGTTAATGTATATTATATCAATAATGGTTCGGGACCAGCGACAAGTTGGTTGGTCCTGAACCACTTAATGGGTAGTAGGAGGGATGTTGTGCAGGATAAACACATCAGTTATGACACTATTTCACCACATATGTAAGCTGCTTAGTTTAATTTTATTAATCTCATCAGATTGCAGCTCTCAAAGCTCTTACTCGTCAGAATGTTCAAAGTAAAGATCCCTCACCTAATCATATACTTGTGTTGAAATAGAGGGAAAATAATGTTCGAGTTTGATCAACATTTCTTCCACATAGGTTTCAGTAAGACTTGAAATTTACTGATATCCTTCTTCACTAGCCCGAGCAGTAGTTGAAACATTTCAAGATTTCCTTTTTTTTGCAACATGATTTTTCTAAAGATTCAGTCTTCTTTTATCTCCAAGATGCTTGTTACCTGAAGTAAATAAATTTTCTCAATGACCTTGCAGTGACTTGTTCAACTGATTCATGTGAAGAAAATGTCTGCTAAGTAGACTCGTTTCTGTAACCATTCTTCCTCTTCAAAGCATTTGTATATGGTTAGTATTAGCCTATTTATCACTATCTCGCGAAACAGTAGTAACCTCTCGCGGAGCCTTTGAATGCAGCTCTATGGTAATCCTTTGTGTATAGGAATACTGCTAAATTCTTTGGGGGTGATATTTGACGCCTGTTTGTCTTGGTCACCCCATGTCGCTCGCCTGAAAGTTGAATGCTCAAAGGCCGTGATGCTTAGCTAGGAAGTTAGATACCTTGCCTAGGTAAGGCAAGTACAGTATCTGAAGTCACTGATAGGCAGAGCCATTCGAGCATAATGTGGGAAAAAATGGTGAACAAAAATGGTCAACGGGGGAACTTGAAACTAAATGAGACCAGAAGCATTAATAAATTGGAGTAGAGAAATACAAATAAAATGACAATTATTACGTGATGATTGGAACAGAAAAAGATTGCATTAAAAGAACAGTTTGTAATTTTCACAGATACAAATTTTGATTACACTTTTACACGGCAAATATCAATAACAGTACAGGCTCAGTAATCAATGTTCAATAACAGCAAAACATAGGTTAACCTCTAAGAAGTAATGTAGGTTACGTAGATCAGGTAGTTCTTAGTTTATCTTTTAAACTGGTTGAGAGAAGGACAGTCTTTGATGTGATTAAGAAGGTCATTCCACATTTTGGAACCCTCGATCTGCAGAGCATGGGTTCTGTTACAGCCCTCTAGGAAGCGTTTAAGGTCGGGATTAGCACTGTAGTTCGGTGTTTTATATATATAGAGTACACTTGAGAGACTATATAGTGACTTAATATCTAATATATTCAAAGATTTAAGTAAGGGGCTCGAGTGGTGTTTGAAGACCAAGTATACCACTCCGTGGGTGGGAAAAGAAGCATCATTCACAGAAACATACTAAGGTATTCACAGAGCCTGTCACTATGGTAAGATTGCAGGTACTGGAGGGAATTACCTCTGACTGTAGTGTTGCATTTTAAGAAAAAGGTTGTTGTGGTTAACAGTGTCAAACAGACTCAATGTAAGACTGAGAACAGGAGATCTTTTTCACTCACATGGTTATAAACCCATGGAACAGCCTACCTGCCGAAGCCGCAAACGCCAAAACTCTGTTAGGTTTTAAAATCCACCTGGAGAGGATCATCAAGGCAAATGGGGGGTACCTTCAACAAGCCGCCAGCGTCCTGTCCTCGTCGAGGCCACTAGTGTTAGTGGCCCTCAGGTAAATCAGGTGTAATCTAGATGAACAAGTTTATTAGGTGAAAGGAAACGTGCCCAACCAATTCTGTTCCGCCTGGGAATTCATTCCGGGATTCTAGATGGTAAGGATTGAGAATAGTTGAATGACAATATTCTTGCAGTTAATGAAGATGTCAAACATGAGCTATTTTGTTGATCGATCAATGCTGAAGCCATGCACTGCCTAATGGGGTTTTGGAGCTATTATGTAACTTTCGGTAATGCGTGTGTAACTAGTTCAGTCACTGTCAGAGCTATATATATAAATCCCTCTCTTACTCTGTGCCACATCTTTACGAAAAGTCATGTATGCTTTGCTTCATAACAGCGCTGACACCTAAAATTCCTGCTGGAATAGGACATTACCCAACTTTAAACATGGCGCTTTAAACAGACATCTTTTACAAATTTAACAATTTGATATTGAAAAATGCGCCGAATTGGAGGTATCATATAAGCTAAGAAAACAAGCAATTTTCTTGTATAATCTTCATTAAGTTACTTCAATGTTGGCAGTAGTGTATTTAGGCCAAAAATTGAGTGTGGTGAAACTGGGAGGTGACAGCTTTTCTTCCCGTCATAATCGTCTGCTGTGTTTGTTGAAGGCCCAACATCTTGAGGCTAAAGTTGGCGGGAGAGATCACACAAGAAAGGGCTGGGAAGAGAGGTCATCACTTTGCTAGCTGATAAAGACTTAAACATTCAGGTGGAGCGTAAGTAGAGGACAATAATGCCAAGGTGTTGACGCAGTGGCAGCAGGGAGGAGGGGCGCTCCTCCCTGCCACTTCGCTATACAACTCTTGTCATATTCTATGTTATATTCTACCGTTGGACCTTATGTCGTCACAGTAGCTTAGCACTATATTCTCACACTTGCCATACTAGTACTGGACGTGGCTTGTTAAGCAAGCGGTCCGTCTAATTACCACAAGCTTCACAAGCTTCACAAAGCTTCCTGGCAATAAGTTAGTAATAAATAAATCAAATAAAATAAATGTTTATTTAGGTAAGGTACATACATTCAAGAGATATTACAAAGAATGATTGATTTATAGATAGAGCTAGTACATACAATGCCTAAAGCCACTATTACGCAAAGTGTTTCGGGCATGAAAAACTTAAATGACTAAAGCTTATTACTAATTGAGTATAAAGAATAAAATGTGTTGAGAACAAATACAAATAGAGATAAAAAAAGGGGGGAACATGACTGAAAAAGCAGCACAAATAAAATTAGGTCGACAAACAGCGTTGATTAAAAAAAACCAGACACGGATTGACAATAGAGGAGTAAGGTAGGTTACAGGGAATTTATTAGGTAGTGCTTCGTTTTTATCTTAAACTGGTTGAGAGAGGTACAGTCTTTAACATGGTTGGGAAGGTCATTCCACATTCTGGGTCCCTTGATTTGTAGAGCATTTCTAGTTTGATTAAGTCGTACTCTTGGAATATCAAAACTGTATTTATTTCTGGTGTGGTGCTCATGGGCTCTGTTACAACCTTCAGTGAAGCTTTTGAGGTCAGGATTGGCATTACAGTTCAGTGTTTTATATATGTATAATACACATTAGAGAATGTGCAGTGACTTAATATCTAACATATTCAGAGATTTGAGTAGGGGTACCGAGTGAATGAATAAATAATGAATAAATATGATATATTTACTCATTATAATGTTGGTGTTGAATGTACAACATGAAAAAACATAATTTTAATCTGAAAAAGTATCTTTTTATAAAGAAATTAGATGAAAATAGAGCTGGTGACGCCAAATCAAGTCGACAATCCAAGCGTCGGTTAGGTTAGGTTAAGTTTGGTTAGGTTAGGTCAGGTCAGCCTAACCTAACATATCATATTTATTCATTACTAACGTATTACCAGGAAGCTTTGTGAAGCTTGTGTAGCTTGTGGTAGTTTGTGGTAATTAGACGGACCCTTAAGCAAGGCTAGGCAAGACTTTGCTTGTGTAAAGGCTAGGTTAGGTTAGTAGTGTTGAAGGGGCGACGTCAACTTCAGCCTCCGGAAGCTGCACACATTTTGATGGGTTAAGAATGTTGAGGTTACTGTGGGCAGGTGCTGGTGGCTTGGTGAGGCACTGCAGGCAGGTGCTGGTGGCTTGGTGAGGCGCTGCGGGCAGGTGCTGGTGGCTTGGTGAGGCACTGCAGGCAGGTGCTGGTGGCTTGGTGAGGCGCTGCAGGCAGGTGCTGGTGGCTTGGTGAGGCGCTGCGGGCAGGTGCTGGTGGCTTGGTGAGGCGCTGCGGGCAGGTGCTGGTGGCTTGGTGAGGCGCTGCGGGCAGGTGCTGGTGGCTTGGTGAGGCGCTGCGGGCAGGTGCTGGTGGCTTGGTGAGGCGCTGCGGGCAGGTGCTGGTGGCTTGGTGAGGCGCTGCGGGCAGGTGCTGGTGGCTTGGTGAGGCGCTGCGGGCAGGTGCTGGTGGCTTGGTGAGGCGCTGCGGGCAGGTGCTGGTGGCTTGGTGAGGCGCTGCGGGCAGGTGCTGGTGGCTTGGTGAGGCGCTGCGGGCAGGTGCTGGTGGCTTGGTGAGGCGCTGCGGGCAGGTGCTGGTGGCTAGGTGAGGCGCTGCGGGCAGGTGCTGGTGGCTTGGTGAGGCGCTGCGGGCAGGTGCTGGTGGCTTGGTGAGGCGCTGCGGGCAGGTGCTGGTGGCTTGGTGAGGCGCTGCGGGCAGGTGCTGGTGGCTTGGTGAGGCGCTGCGGGCAGGTGCTGGTGGCTTGGTGAGGCGCTGCGGGCAGGTGCTGGTGGCTTGGTGAGGCGCTGCGGGCAGGTGCTGGTGGCTTGGTGAGGCGCTGCGGGCAGGTGCTGGTGGCTTGGTGAGGTGCTGCGGGCAGGTGCTGGTGGCTTGGTGAGGCGCTGCGGGCAGGTGCTGGTGGCTTGGTGAGGCGCTGCGGGCAGGTGCTGGTGGCTTGGTGAGGCGCTGGACAGTCACATGACGGGGAAATTAAGATGGTATATTTTGTCTTTTATTTTACTCTTTTAGGTGTTGCAATCTAGGACTGTTGGTACATGTTAAATTTACTGATAATAGTTTGTGTAATTGGCCTTTCACTGAATCGATTTACCTGAGTGCTACTATCTATCTACTGGCTTCGACGGGGACAGGAAGCTGGCAGCTGTCAAGAGGTCCCCCATTTTTCCAACTCTATTTTCAACTGCAATAATATTTTGACATTTAAAGCTTTAGGGATTGGGCAGTTCCATGGGTTTATAACCCTGTAAGGATGAAAAGCATCTGCTTTCTCATCTACATTGATACTTATCTCGGATAAGTATCAATGACAAGAATGAGCAAACTGAAGGCAAATGCCTTCTTAATTTTTGCTGCTTAACCTGTGACTATCATGGCAAGGCCCTAAGCAATGATGAAAGCACTACCGTTGAAAATACAAATGAGAGAAATGAGAACAAGGGAAAGAGTACTGATGATATAAAAGAACTATGGAGGGGGGGGGGAAGGTGGTCAGAAAGTAATAAGGCACCACAGGAGGGGTCAGAAAGTTATGGAAACAGTTTATGGACTTTCAGCAGTCACTGAATAGAAATCATCTAAGCATGATTCCCGTGGTCAATCAGGAGAACCTGGAGGGTAATCGGATACTCTGGGAGAACACTGAATGCAAGCAGAGTTGAGGATAGGGACAAAGTTGCTTTAGTGTGTCCAAGGCTTTGAATAGAAAAAAATTAAAAATAACCTCATTATAAGGAACTTGCAAAACAAGAAGATAAGAATGATCAGGAAATCATTGAGGCAATGATAGAAAAATTGATTGGCAAGGAGGAGGATCATCTCACCATTTCCCAGATAGGGAGGGTAGATTAGCCTGAGGAAAATCTGGTATGCATAACCATTGCAAATTTTGAATGCAGTAGAAGGATACTCAGAAATGCATATGAACTAAAAGATCTAGGAGGGTATACTGTAACAAAGTTTACATCTCTCCAGACTTTACAACAGCAAAACAATGTCAAAGTACTAAAAGACAAACTTATACTGTAAATGTATAAACTAAAAGAGCTAAGAAATGCAGCCCAGTACAATGACTCAAAGCTAAGGAGAAGGCCAGTGATTGTGAATGTGGATGGAGGAGAGGACATAGTCCTTCACCCAACCAGGCAGAACTAACCTTGTACTTGGAATAATAGTGTGCAAAATTCTGGAGCAGTCCCCCAGCCCCCTGGGAACAATGTCAGTTTGAATTGCTTCTACACAAATGCAAGAACCATAGTAAATAAATATGATGTACAGTGGGGCCTCGACTTACGATGGTAATCCGTTCCCAGAGACTGGTTGATACCTGGTTGATGGGGTTCTGGGAGTTCTTCTACTCCCCAAGCCCGGCCTGAGACCAGGCTTGACTTGTGAGAGTTTGGTCCACCAGGCTGTTGCTTGGAGCGGCCCGCAGGCACACATACCCACCACAGCTAGGTTGGTCCGGCACTCCTTGAAGGAAACAATCTAGTCTCCTCTTGAAGATGTCCACGGTTGTTCCTGTAATATTTTTGATGCTCGCTGGGAGGACGTTGAACAACCGTGGACCTCTGATGTTCATACAGTGTTCTTTGATTGTGCCCATGGCACCTCTGCTCTTCACTGGTTCTATTCTGCATTTTCTTCCATGTCGTTCACTCCAGTACGTTGTTATTTTACTGTGCAGATTTGGGACCTGTCCCTCCAGTATTTTCCATGTGTATATTATTTGGTATCTCTCTCGTCTTCTCGTAAGCAATAAAAGGAATTGAATTAATCCATCCCCACCCTCCAAAATATTAACTTACAAATACATTTATACTGAATACAATGTTTTTTCTAACTACAATACAGTGCATATGTTTATCTTACCTTTATGGAGGACTCATGATGCGTATGGAAGATAGTGAGAAGGGGGAGGAGGTGTTACCGTTTGAAAGGGGAGTCCCCTTCCATTATAACATCTGGCAGTGATGACTTCTCTGGGGTACACTCTCTCTTACATTTTGCCTGCATACCACTAGGACCTGGTTGTGATTCACTGCTTGTTTGTCTCGCTAAAAACGTTTCCAGATATTTTTGTTTTTCCATATGTTTTAATTTTTGTCTGTAGTGAGGCATCACAGTGTCATTAAAAAGGTTAAGGCAAAAAAAAAGTCAACCTGATCAACCAGGCTGTGACTCATACGTCAGGCTGCGAGCAGCCGCGTCCAACAGCCTGGTTGATCAGTCCAGCAACCAGGAGGCCTGGTCGATGACCGGGCCGCGGGGACGATAAGCCCCGGAAGCACCTCAAGGTATCCTCAAGGTAAGGTAAGGCAACGGCCTACTGCACCGTAATTTGGACGAGTCGTTTCAGCAAAGTTTGCAATTCTTCCCATGCTGCACACATTTTCTTAATTAATGAGGAAGGGACATTCTGTACTGTCTCCTCCTCCCCTGAGAAATTTCCTCAGCTGTCTCTTGTTGCTGCTCCTTGTGAAGTTCTTCGGTGGTCAGTTCTTCAGTGTGTTCCTCCACCAGCTCACAACACTCAGAACACTATGAATGCCACTTCTTTTTCTAAATTTCTCAAACCATCCTCATCTCGCCTTAAACTCTTTCGCATTTGCATTACTCGTTCCAGGGTTTTATTTAAAAGGTCTTCATGCAATTTCCTTGCTTTTTCACAAATGATGGCCTCTGAAACTCTATCATCTGCTAACTCCTTGCTGTGTATCCAAATTAATAATAACTGTTTAACATTCTCAAGTGTTTGTGTTCTATGTTTCGTGATTATTGATACGCCTTTTGCTACTTTAGCACTCATAATGTCCTTTTTCTTAGCCAGTATGGTGGATATCGCTGACTGAGATTTGTTGTACTGCCTAGCTAGTTCAACAACCCGCACACCATCTTCATATTTACGAATGATCTCTTTTTTTGCTCTATGGTCATCCTTACATGGGTTTTCATATGTTGAACTTTACCACTGACTTTCTTGGGACCCATGGCGTGATATATAATAATTAATTTTATGTTCAAAAAGCCAAAATCACCACAAAAACGGAATTTCTTATAGGCGTGATCGTCACTAAGCGGGCAGCTGTAGTAAACTGAGGCAGGTCGTCCCGCATGACCGGAAACCACGCACTCGGTCGACCCAAACGTGTACCAACAAATATCGTTAGTCGACGACACCATCATATGTCGAGTCGCATTTTTCGATCAAATTTACATCGTAACTCGAAATATCGTAAGTCGGGGCAATCGTAAGTCGAGGTGCCACTGTACTGTGTGCATACACTGGGGGGGGGGGAGAATCCCAATGGGTGTCGTCATTGCATCAGTGAGACACTGGAAAAAGATGGCTTATATAATTGAAGAGGAATTCCGTCTTCCAGGATACCATCCACTTTTTAGGAAGGATAGAACAACAAAAGCAGGTGATGTAATGCTGTAAGTAAAATAGGACTTGAATGCAACCTAGCAATGAAGAATTAAACAATTTGGGATCCTCAGAATTTGTATGGTGCAATATACTAGCAGAAAATAGTAGCAAACTGACAGTGGGAGGGCAGACACAGCAACAGCAGTAGTAGTTACTGATCTGTATAATGTGATCAATGCAGCAACAGAAACTCAAACCATTATATTGGGGGACTTTAATTTTGAGACGATAGATTGGGTGAATGCAACACCACAGGCGAAAGAAGAAAAATTTCTTGACCTGGTTCAAGACTCCTTTCTCATATAGCATGTGACAAACCAACTAGAAGGAACAACATTTTAGATTTTGTGCTGACATCAGAAGAGGGCATGATCGATCAAATACAGGTAGAAGAGAAGCTTACCCCCCTCCTAGTCCAACCACTTGGACTGGACGGTAGAGCGACTGTCTCGCATCGTGCAGGTAGGCATTCAATCTCCAACCGTTCAAGTGGTTGGGCACCATTCCTTTCCCCCGTCCCATCCCAAAACCTTATCCTGACCCACTTCCCAGTGCTATATAGTCATAATTTCTTTGTGCTTTCCCCCTGATAATTCCTTCCTTTCCTTTCCCCCTTCCTCCTTCATGTGATCACAATATTTTAAGATTGATTACAATTATAGAAACCCTTGTAAAGGTAAATGATGACTTTGTAGACTACCTTCGAGATGACTATTGAGGAATGAGAAAGGGATTACAAAACACTTCCTGGAGGGAGTTAAAAGATCAAAGCATAGATGTATCATATGAAAACTTCAGAAAGGCCATCAGTGAACATGTTTCAAATTATGTGCCAAGAAAGAGAAAGGAAGGAAAGAAAGAAAGAAAGAAAGATCTAGAGGGATGATACAGCTCTAATAACTAAGTGAGAGCACTGGAGCAGGTATCAATCCACAAAGAACAACATAGATTATGAGATATATAAAAGAGCATTAAGTTCATCCACCCAGGAGACGAGATCAGCCAAAAGAAACTACAAAGGAAAACATGCTCAAAACATAAAAGAAGATCCAAAGTTCTGTGCCTATATAAGAAGTAAAACCAAAACATAGGACTTTGTAGGAGCCCTAAAGAATGAGACCAACTAAGTTATAATTGATGCTAAAAAGGCATCCAATACATTGAATGAATATATACTCTATATCAATGTTCATGCTAAAGAGTTTAGACAACATTCCTTCCAATACCTACACAGATGTTTGAAGCAGGTGAAGAGAATGAATTAATGGATATCCTCATAACATGCAATATAATCGGGAAGAGCATCGATAAACTAAAAGGTTCAGACTCCCTAGGTGTGGATGGAATTCAATCCAACATTATTAAGGAACTAGCAGTCAAACTATGTGTACCATTGAAATTTCTTTTCAGAAATCTCTAGACTAAGGTATACAGTAGTTCCCCTGGACTAGAAATATATAAATATTACACCTATTTAAAAAAAAAGGCAGCAGGAGCTCAGCAGAAAATTACCATCTGTTCAGTTTCACCTTGCATATCAGCAAGGTCAAACTGCTGATATGATACTGCTGATATTCTCAGCAGTATAAACTGCTGAGAATATTAACTTCTTGATAAACTGCTGATATTCTCTCCACGACCTTGACAAGGTCAAGGTTGTGGAGAGAATTCTAAGGAAGGTAATCATCCTTCATTTTACTGTGAACATACTAGTAAAAATCTAGCAAGCTCGTAGAAAGAATCCTTAGAGAGGGGAATCAATAACCATCTGTGAATAATCTAATAAGATACAATAGCTCAATGTAACATGGTTTCGTTACAAATAAATCCTGCCTTACAAACCTGCTCACATTATTGGAAATGATGACCAGCTATTCAGATAAAGGACTTCCAGTGGAGGTAGTATATATGCACCTTGCAAAAGTTTTTGATAATGTTCAACATGAGACTGGCAAGGAAATTATAAGCACATGGAATAAATTATAGAATACTAAAATGGATAAAACAATGGTTAAAACAAAGAAAGCAAAGGGTCATCCTTAATGGTAATGAATGTCACGTACTGTATGTCTTTATATACTGTACTGGGTATTTGTCAAATATGTGAAAAGACATGCTCATAGTTTTCTGTGAAGTCTCTCTTTGGCTCCCTGGAGCTATACCGGGCTGATGTGAATATATATTAGACTGTGGCAACAGTCAATCGATGGAGTTCTTAGCCTACCGGGGAACACGAGCCAGAACCTGTCCCCCCTCAGAGAGGCACGAGGAGCAATGGCCTATAAACACCCCCCATGTAGTTGGAAGCAGTCTGTCTGCCATCTACCAGGTCAGGTACCCAGAAAGGTAGGAATCCCAAAACAAACTACAGCTGGTTGAAAATTGAAAACCGAAAGCCGAACGAGCAGGCTGAACCCCCAATCAGAAAACAAGCAAACAAGCATGACGTCATCACAGCTGTCGTGCTGCTGTCTGCACAGTTCCCCCTCCCCAGGAAGGGGACGGGGGAGCCCCAGACCTTCCTCACCGGCTTCCCAACCCCAGTTCTGAGGTTGTTGTGTTGGGTGTCGGTCGATCGACCCTGGCTCCAATCCTTGAGCAGTGCTGTGCTTTGTTGTCTTGTGCTGTGGTGTGGTGGTATGCAAGCCAGGTGCAATTCCAGAAGTATTGGGTGGTTCATGTGCCTAGGGTCACCTTCCCTAGGTGCCCTGTATGTACTGCCTTTGCAGTTTGGAGTTGCCTTCCACAAACTGTTCAGGGACTGCCTCCGCAGGGCTCTTTTGCTGATTGGCGATTGCCCGCCCTTGGGGTTAGCTGGGGTTTTCTTGCCACTGTTTGACCTTGGGTAGAAGGTAGTAACGTCACTGATAGGTGCGCAAGGTACTGTGCAGCTGCCTTATAATTTGCATAGTGGCCGGTTTTGTTCCTCCTAGAGACGTTGTGGTTTTGTGGGGTGTTTCTTTAGTTTTGTTTTGCCTGGTGTGGCTGTATGACCACTTGTATTATTTGGGTGGCCCTCCACTAGGTCCCCATGATTGCACACGTCGCAGGGGTTCAGCATTTTGTTTGTTTGGTAGTTCTGGGATAACCGGTTAGCAGTACCCTGCCTGGACTTCCCTTAGCAGTCAGCCTAAGGGCCCTGAAAACCCCCATTGGGGCTCAGTGGTCCGATGGAGGGGACCTCCAAGTACCACCTCGTTTTGTGCGAGTTTGAAGGTTACCCTGTCGTCTTGTCTCAGGGTGACACACCGTTTTTGCCTCTGCCATGCTTTACGTTGGGAATCATCAAATTGTTCTCAACGTAAAGGCACACATTTTAGAACTAGTCCCAACATAATAGCACAATAAATAGAATTTTAACAAATATTTTAAAATTTTGACCAAAAACGTATTTATAATCTTTCAAGTGTTCGGACATCAAGTTTCATGTTACATCTTTCATTTTGGTATTAAATTGTGCGCTGTCTAAATGCGTTTGTTTTGAAGCTATCTCGAGGTTGATCGGATAAAAAATGAATTTTATACAAATATTTTTAGAGTGGATGCAAGTCCTGTCCACGGCTAGGACTCGAGAGAAAAAAAGTGGACGTGATCGGTGTCCAAAGTGAGCGATAGTGTTAATGACACTTGGTGCCTGTTGGGAACATTTGTTAATTGAGTGAATGGGCTTATATTTTGCTCAAATACTTGTGTTATTTAATTGCTCACAGAGCTTTTTCAATGTTTTTCAGGGCTAAAAGGGTGCATGAGGATGGCGGCGTGTGTGGGGCTCTTACCCCCCACCCAGGGTGCCCCATCCTCTCTGAGTAACGACACACACCGCTATGCCTGCAAGTCTTATGCCAACAAGCTTCTACAGAACCTTTGTACACTATGGCATTCACAACATTTTTGTGATGTGGAAATATCAGCTCAAGGATTTGTTGTGAAGGTGAGATTTTTGTCATTAGTAGTTATAGTTAATAGAACAATAGTGTTGAATTCAGAATGTCAGCTCTTATAATTGAATTAATTTAATGAAAACAAACTTTATGACTAGGTAAATAAGCAACTGAAATTTGCAATCTGAAATTTGAAATAAGAAAATTTATATTTAAATAAGTTAAATGCAAGCAACTTTAATTCATTTTCTTTCAGGCCCACCGTGCAGTTCTTTCGGCTGGGAGTGCATACTTTCAGGCCATGTTTACTGGTGGATTAGCTGAGGAAACACAAACTTCAGTAGAAATAAAGTCCATAACACCGAATGTATTGGCTCAGCTCATAAACTTCATATACACTGGTTAGTGAAAGTTTTCCTTTTAAATAAAGACTGAATTATTTTCCTTGTTTTATTGTAGGTCAAAATATATATGAGGAAAGGACTGGTTCATATGTATCTAATTGTGTATATATACCATGTATTACTTACAACTTAATAAGTATTGTAGTATCAACAGGAAGACCGATCAATTTCTACTACAACAGTATACTGTTTTGGTATTTTTTTATTTAATTTTAAAATGTAGAATAGTACTGGGTATTTGGAATTTTATTTTAGGTATTGTATCTCTTAGTTATTTATTTATTAATAGTTCATCCTGCTTGAGAGATAAGTTTTCTGTTTCATGCTGTTAGCTTTGGACAATTGGCTCTTACTAACCTGTGACATCCTTATCACATATAACGCTAATATTAGTCTTATAAATCCCCTCATATTGCATCACTGGAATATGTGGGACATTGACAACGCAAGGCTTCCAGTGACATTCTCGTAATGTTGGGAGGATGAGCACCATCTTTCCTTGCCCTCTCCTTGAGAGTGAGCTAGTGGGGATCAAAGATCAGTTGAATACCAAGATCAAGCTTCAAAAGCTGCCTTTGTTTCTGCCTGAAAATTTGTCTTTTTGCTGGTCATCTTGTCTTCAGCCTGTCTTTTAATTGAGGCATGTTTCATTAGGCCCAGGGTTCATCATTCCTGTCTGTCTGCATTCCTTTATTTGGATTGAGAAGTTCTTTGGTTATGATCTTTTTTTTTTCTGGGAGGATAGTCCTCAGTAAGCACTGATCTAGTCATGCCTTGGAAATGTTTTGCCTCTATATAATTTTTAGCATTCAGCGACCTCTTTCTCTGATTCTGTTTGTTTTCTTGTAGCAAATCGGGTTCTGGTCCTGGATTCTGGTAGTCGATGGATGGGTCTCAGACCTGGTGTAGGGGTATGAGGCTTAGTTAGCCAGTGTATAAGCTAGGAAGAGCTACTTGGGGATACACCAGGTAAAGGCACTTCATGACATTGTGATTTATTTCTCATTCATATCTACTGCTAATATGCTGTATTTAGATTCCTGGAATTCCCTGCTCTCAACACAGATATGGGACACTTGAGTAGTTGTGCCATATCTGGGGCGTCTGTTCTAAAATCATAGGTTCAGTACTTTGGCTATCGATTTCCCCTGGTTGAGTACCGTTTATTATTGTCCTTACATAGTTCCCTTCAGGGCACTATTGAGAGCAAGCTGAGTATTGCTACTGATAGGCATGAACCCAGAAAGCATTTAGTGAAATGTAAGTTCTCTTTCAGGGGTTATACCTCGGTAGCTCCTATTTCCTGCCCTGGAGTCCAGCTTACTTGTATGGAGCTTCACTGTGGCTCGAGTAAGGCAGGGTTAGCTTGTCCTAACCCTTGAGTAGTTCAGATTGTCATCTGGTGGTAGTCTGATTAAATAGTTTAGTGTATGATTTGTCGATTAGTGATTTCTAAAATAGTTTTGATTGATTTAAAATGAAGGTTGAGTATTTTAAAAATTTCTTCCTGTGGATGATCTCGCTACTGGGCTAATCTCCAAATCCTGACGAGCTCTCCAGCTGTGAAGAAGTGGTGCAAAATTGTGTTTGGTCCCCAGTGATGAGATTTTAACTGGAAGCCTGGCATTACTAGTGCTTTCTACACATTCTTTTAGTGTAAGCTGAGGGGATAAGGAGGTTTTACCCAGAAATGGCATATCATACATATAATACTTTACTATAATATTTTACTTTACATTATTCAAATCCCAAATATTAATGTTTTGTATTGTGTATAATAATGTACCCACAGGGTCATTTGTAGGTCTATATTTGTATTCCCATTTTAGGAGATATTGAAGTAACAGTGGAAAATGCTCAGGAGCTGATGGTTGCTGCAGATATGCTAGAAATTCACCATGTTGTACATGTAGGTACAAACTTTTTGAAGAAGGAACTCCATCCGTCTAATGCTATAGGAATTTATAGGTGTGTTTGCTTTGGTTTTGTTCATATATTGTATATATATTTATATACTGTCTTATTTTGGTTGAATATATTTGTTACTCATCAATATTTTCTGTAATATAAATTGTTTATTCATTTTGTTAAATATTCAAATTTTTATTTCTGGGGGAGCCCCACTGGAAGCCATCTCGGCCCCCCTGCAAGTGAGACCGCTTCCCACTACTGGTCACGTCAGTCATAGGAATGCTGTTTGGTCCACTGGAGACCAGATTCAAAACCTGCCCCCCCCCTCACAGGGATGCAGTAAGCTGAGGATTGTTCAATCCATCCTCGTGTTTGGATACTATTACTTTTTGTAACTATGTGTACCATCGTACATGTATTGACGTAATACACAATTAGGGAGTAGAATTTGGAACTACTTTATAGTCTGGAATAATAAAGTTAAAAACCTAACTTAAATATTCCTAGGTCTTGTATAGCACATACATGAACTACATTATGCCTGCCTAGTAGCTTGGCATCATCAGCAAACATGTTTATATAAAGCTATATTGCTTTTGGTAGTTCATTTATATAGACAATGAATGTTACTGGTGTAAGAACTGAACATGGTACTCCACTAGTAACATTTCTCCAGTCTGATACATTGCCTCTGGGAAAATTTTCATCCATGTCAGAAGTCTCCCTGTCATCCCTCCAGTATATTATTTCCAGAGCAACCTTTTATGGGGAACTCTGTCAAAAGGCTTTTTATAGGTCCAGAAAAATACAGTCTGCCGATCCATATCTTTCCTGTAAAATCTGTTTCTTTCATAGAAACTACGTTATGTAGATTTGTTTTCATACAGGATCTTCCTGTATGAAAACCATACTCTTATTATATAATTTCTATCCAGGTGTTCTACCCATTTTGTTTTAATGATTTTTTTCTAATGTTTTCACTACTACACTTGTCAACGATTCAGGTCTATAATTAAGAGGGTCTTCCCTGCTACCATTTTTTGAAGATTGGGACTGTTTTGTCTTTTTCTAGACATCTGCAAAGTCTTCAGTACACAAAGATGATGGAATTTCCTTTTCATTATTCCTGAATCTGTTTCCTATTTTCTGCCTGAATTTTATCCTTTACCTACAATTTGCTTTTAATGAATTTATAGCATAGGCCTGATTCTGTTTTTCATTTGTCCACTATCCCTTTCTCAAAATTTCTTTCTGCCACTCTTCTCACTGCTGTGTAGTTGTTCCTTGCTTCTTTGTATTGAGGGGTTGGGCTCTTTGTGTTTTGCTTCCACTCTGTGTCCCTTGTTTTCTGGTCTTCTCACACTTTCTGTTGAACCAATCCTGTTTTCTAGTTCCACATCTCTGGTTTGGCTTAACCCCTGCAGTGCGCACCTGTTTTTGGCAAAAACTTCAGAGTACAATTGTTAATTACAGGTAAAGTTAATGTCAAAATGTTTCCAAACTTAACTATTTTCATTTCAAAACACAAAGATTGAGGAAAACAATAAAAAATTATTAAAATATAGCCTAATTAAAAAAAATAGTACAACTCTCAGAACGAGATTTCTCGGCGCAGCACAGTGGTTAATGATTTTATACCTTCATCTATATCTCTCAAAACTTTCCATACATCTCATTTACTTCCTTGCCCAATGATGTCTTTCCAGTCAAATTCATTAACCCTTACACTGCTACAGCCTGGGCTGTAAATGGGGGTATAAGCTGGGGCTGGGTGAAAATATATTTGAATTATGTGAAAACTAATATTAAATGTTAAACAAATCTCCAACTTGCTGGCTTCAGCGTCGTGAAAGCTTCATCCCAATATTTTCAGAAATGGATTTTAGACAATTATTTTTTTTTAAGAAGAACATTTTGTTGATAAGGAGAACAGCTCCTATTAACTGGAACTGAGGGATAATGCAGTAATAAGGAGATGCAAGCATCTGTCCGGTGCACAAAGAAGAACAACAGTAGTAGTAAGTGCCCACAAAGTGGATATGCAGTTGGTACTTTTATAGCATTGCTGAGTAATACATAATACAAATAATAATGAGTAACTATGTTATTATGCTCTATTTTGTTATATATCATACAAATACATTGTCCAGTGGTAATGCAGTATTCTTTGACACTCGTTTGTCTTGGTCGCCCCATGTCTCTTACCTCCGTGTGGAATGCTCTAAGGCCCTTAACCTACTTAAGGTTTTGTCCCATACTTCTTGGGGAGCGGATAGACGCACGCTCCTCTATTTGCATTCCTCTCTCGTCCTGTCTAAACTCGATTATGGTTGCCCTGCATACTCTTCTGTTTCTCCTTCTACTCTTCGCCGTCTTTATCCTTTGAACCATACTGGGTTGCGCCTCAGCTCTGGTGCTTTTCGTTCAACTCCTACCCTCAGCTTGCACGCTGACACTGGCTTTGTCTCTCCAGGACCGCCGTGATCGCTACAGTCTTCGCTATCTTGCGCGATCCTTACAGCATCCTCACTCTCGCCTCTATCATGCTTTGACTTTTACCCCTCCTGTAGTTCCTGTTCCTCCTCATCACCTTCCTCTTTCTGTCCATTTGTCTCGCTTACAAGATTTTCTTTTGGTTCGTATTACTAATGTTTCTCCTCGTATTGTTCCATCCTTGCTCCCGTGGAGGGTCCCCCTTCCCAAATTTTGTACTTCTCTGACCCGCATCACTAAAGCTTTTACCCCTCCTACAGTTCTGAAACACCTCTTTCTTGAGCACTTTTCTTCTCACTCCCACTCCGTTCCCATCTTCACCGATGGGTCTAAGTCTGCTGACGATGTGGGCTACTCTGTTGTTTTTCCTGAACACTTATATGTGTCGCCTTCCTCCGGAGGCTAGCATCTTGACAGCAGAACTCTATACTATTCTCTCTGCTCTTCGTCTCCTGCTTTCCCGGTGTCAATCCTCCTTTGTGGTGGTAGTTGACTCTCGTAGTGTCCTCATGGCTTTAGGGTCCTTTAATCCGGTCCACCCGTGGTCATCGAGATTCAACATTGGCTGTTTCTTATCTCCAGCAAATTTAAGTCGGTTGCGTTTTGCTGGGTTCCTAGCCATGTTGGTGTCTCTTTAAATTAGCGTGTGAATACTGCCACTAAGGACGCTATCCGCACTTGTCCCATCTCCCGTAAAGGTATTCCTTATTCCGACTTTTACCCAGTTATTCATGCCTCCATCCTTGCCTGCTGGCAGGGTTGTTGGTCTTCTGTTATTGGTAACAAACTGCGTACTCTTAAGAGTCGTGTGTCCCAGTGGCCTTCCTCCTGCCACCGTAACTGGCAGTGGGAAACGGCTCTGGCTAGGTTACGTATTGGCCATACCCGTTAAACTCACGGTCACTTAATGGACTGCCGCCCTGCTCCTTATTGTCCCTCTTACAGTCATGCATATCCTTGTTGAATGTCCTGACTTCCAGGACGAGCGTGTGTCTTGTTTTCCGACCAATCCCCGCGGTCGCTTGTCCCTCAATAAAATTCTTGGCAACTCGGATACTTTTGATATCGTTCGCCTTATGCGTTTTTGTTCTCGTATTGGCATCCTTGGTGATATTTAGCACCCTCTGATTATCCCGCACATTTGATGGTGCTACATAGCCTTCCCGATTTGGTGCCTTCTATTGATAATTACTTATTTACTTTGACTTAGTAAACCCCCCCCACTCCTAAAAAACCAGTGTTGAATGCAATAAAACTCCTCTTTCAGGTAGAGCCCCGGTGACTCCAACTCACTCATTTTCTATCAGGTTTGTTGGTTCATAGGGAATCGGCTCCGTACTGACTGGGAGCTAGCTGATGGCCGGGAACTCTGGGTCTCCTTGCGAGTCATTTGCATTAGTGGGTTTGATGGTCTGTTTTCTATGAACCTTGAAGTTGTCTGTTTTGCTTGTCTGATTTTCTGGATGCTTTTCTAATGTGGGTGAGTGTAACAATTCCCATCTCCCTATTTGAAGGGGCCAAGTTCTGGCTCCGGTCTCCAGTAGGCCAAACGGGCCTCGTATGACTGATGTGACCTGTAGTGGGAAGTATTCTCAGCTTTAGAGAGCCACTGGGGCTCTACCTGAAAGAGGCATTTCATTTTAATCAACACTGGTATTTTTTTATTGCAGGTTTGCTGAGGCTCATCACTTAGTTGAACTTCTAGAAACGTCTCGTGACTTTATCTTCTCCAGCTTCTCCGACGTAGTAATGGAGGAGGAGTCCTTGAAACTCCACGAGATGTCCTAATCAACCTTCTTCAGTCCGAATATCTTCGCATTGACACCGAGTTTCAGGTAGCAAGGATCCTAATTGATTACTACAGTATTTTACAATGTTACATGTTAATACAAAAGTTGATTAGTCATTTCAATAGGAGATACAAAAGCAATAAGGAATATATATAAATTGTTCCTGTATACAGTCTGTATATACTGTAGAAGAAAAATTGTTCTATTGTTAAACACCATACATATAATATAATATAGTATGTATGGTGTGGTGTGTACATACACACCATACATATACATACATACATCGTACTTATGTATGTACGTACATACATACATAAATACATATGAAAAGCACCCGTAGTGGTATAATGCATTAAATATTAATTAGGAAAAAGTTTTTCAGTGGTTCATAAGTATTTCTGTGAAATATATTTATGGGCTTGTAGTGAGTAATAAGAATTGGGCTAGAACAGTAAAAAGCATTTTTGTGATCAGTTTTTTTGAATTGACAAATCCAGACAGGAACCTGCTTGAAGCCTTAGTTAGAGGCTTTGCTCTATTTCTTTGCCTATTCAAATTGCTTTTATGTACTTGTGTATGGAGCTCTAGGTAGAGTGAAATTAGAAATGTAAGGGAATTAAATCTAGAAATGCTTTTAAATACTGATAGCCATTATATTCTGATTGATAAAATGCCATAAATGGGTAATTGTGAAATAGCTATAATGTATGTGAGATGAAGTTGGTGAGGATATTTGGTAAAAAGTGTGTAATCACCTAGTTGTACTTGCCTAGTTGTGCTTGCGAGGGTTGAGTTTCGGCTCTTTGGTCCTACTCCTCAACTGTTAATCAACCGTGTACAGATTTCCAAGCCTATTGGGTTCTATCATATCTACATTTGTAACTGTGTATGGAGTCTGCCAGCACCATATCACTACTTAATGCATTTCATTTGTTAACTTCCCTGACACTGAAAAAATTCTTTCTAATGTGTCTGTGGCTCATATGGGTACTAAGTATCCACCTGTGTTCCCTTGTTCGTGTTCCACCCGTGCTATATAGTTTGTCTTTGTCCACCTTGTCAATTCCTCTGAGAATTTTGTAGGTGGTGATTATCCTCCTTTACTCTTGTCTTCCAGGGACATGAGGTTTAGCTCCCTTGGCATTTCCTCGTAACTCATACCTCTTGGTTCAGGGACTAGTCTGGTGGCATACCTCAGAATCATCTCTAACTTTGTCTTGTGTTTAACTAGGTATGGCCTCCAGGCTGGAGCTGCATACTCTAAGATTGGTCTGACATAATTGGTATACAAAGTTCTGAATGATTCCTTCCACAAGTTTCCAAATGCAATTCTTTTGGTGACCGATCTAGCATATGCCACTGATGATATCCTTTTGATGTGTGCTTCTGCGAACAGGTTTGGTGTGATATCAACCCCTAGATCTTTCTCTCTACTTGACTCTTGAAGGATTTCACTCCCAGATGTGGTATCCTGTGTTCGGCCTCTGCTCCCGTCACCTAATGAAATTAGGTGACGGGAGCAGGAGGATACACTTTCCTGAGTTAAACTTTAGTAGCCATTTTCTAGACCATTCCTTAAGTTTGTCTAGGTTGTCCTGTAGTCTCTATCTTCATCTGTTTTGATTCTTCTCATAACTTTGGCATTATCAGCAATCATTGAGTGGAATGAGTCCATACCCTCTGGAAGATCGTTTACATATATCAGAAATATATAAAAAACAGGATGGGTCCAAGTACAGAGCCCTATTGGACTCTGCTGGTGACATCTAGCCATTCTGATGCCTCCTCCCTCACAATTACTCACTGTTTCTTGTTGCTTAAATACTCCCATATCCACTGGAGCACCTTACCTTTTACTCCTTCCTGCCTGTTTATCCAACTTTTGTAACAGCATTTTATGGGGTACTGTGTCAAAAGCTTTCTGACAGTCCAAGAAAATGCAGTCTGCCGACCCCTTCTCTTTCTTACCTAATTTTTGTTGCCTGGTTATAGAATTCTATTAAGCCTATGAGGCATGATTTACCATCCCTGAACCCATGCTGGTGGTGTGTTATGAAGCTCCATCTCTCTAAATGTTCTACTAGCCTTTTCCTCATGATCTTCTCCATCACCTTGCATGGTATACAAGTTAGGGAAACTGGCCTGTAGTTCAGTCCCTCTTGCATGTCACCCTTCTTGTATATTGGGACTACATTAGCTGTCTTCCAGCTTTCTGGGAGGTCTCCTGTTTTCAGTGACCTGTTATACACCACACAGAGTGGCACAATTAGTGCTTCTGCACCCTCTGTTAGTATCCATGGTAAGATTCTGTCGGGTCCAACAGCCTTTGTCGCATTCAGCTACAACAGACTCCTTTTGACCTCATCATTGATGAGCTCAAATTCCTCCAAGGTTGCTTGGTTTACCGCCTCCTCTCTTGGTACAGGGGATTCTCCTTGCTCTTTTGTGAATACCTCCTGGAATCTCTTGAGTTCTTCACACATCTTGTCATTTTCTGTGTATCTGTTCTCCCTTTTTCTCGGTTTCATCACTTGTTCCTTTCATTGCTGTTTTCTTCCTGATGTGGCTGTGAAGCAGTTTTGGTTTGGGTCTTAATAGAGTTAGTATATACAATACTTAAAGCCACTAATACGCATAGCGTTTCGAGCAATAATGAAAGGGGGCACACATTAATTCTATTTTTAACTGCACAGGTATGCATAAATATATAATTCTGGTCACCATATTACAGAGTGGACATTGATTTCCTATAGAAAACACAAATATACCACGGCCAGATTGAATCCAGGCATTAGGAATCACCCATAGGAGGAGGGGTTAAGGGAATTCAGCATGCATTCCTTGGGGCGACAAGAGTACTGTAGCCTGTATCTTGAAACTGTCAGACCATATCACAATCTGTAATACCTATACCCATAAGAGAGGGGTCTGTCTGTCTGTCCAAAGCTGGAGGTCAGATTCTTGGGGCTAGCCTCACCCAAATTTGCAGGGGTAATGGTCTGGGGTATGGGATAGACATAGACTCATCAGGGTAGGCCTGAGTGAAATGCTTTAAGAAATACTAGCAGTAATAAATACCCCTAGGCCATTTTCATGGAGTAGTCTTTTCCTGCATTCTAGGGAAAGAAAGATAACAGCAATCTTGAGAGAAAGAAGAGCAGAATGGCAATCTTGAGAGAAGGAAGAAGAGAACGGCAATCTTAAGAAAAGGAAGAGGAGAACAGCAACTTTGAGAGAAAGAAAAGAACAGCAATATGACCTGGATTGTACCTGGATGGGGTTCTGGGGGTTCTTTTTCTCCCCAAGCCCTGCCCAGGACCAGGCTTGACTTGTGAGAGCTTGGTCCAACAGGCTATTGCTTGGAGTGACCTGCAGGCCCACATATCCACCACAGCTTGGTTGGTCTGGCACTTTTTGAAGAAAACTATCTAGCCTGTTAGTTTTCATAACTAGTCTGTATATGAAAACTATCACGTTTTTGCTTAAAGGTATCCACGTTTGTTTTGGCAGTATTTCTTATACTTGCTGGGAGTATGTTGAACAACCATGGACCTCTGATGTTCATACAGTGTTCTCTTATTGTGCCTATGGCACCCGCACTCTTCACTGGTTCTATTCTGTATTTTTTTCCACATCGTTCACTCTAGTATGTTATTTCACTGTGTAGATTTGGGACCTGACCCTCCAGCAGTTTCCATGTACAGTATATATTATTTAATATCTCTCTCATCTGCTTTCTAGGGGGTACTTTTGGAGAGCTTCGAGACTATCCCAATAATTAGGTGCTTTACCGCGTCTGACACATACAATTATTTCTTAAATGGGGGCATCGTGCATGGTCTGATGGGTCGAGAAGTAAATGTACCCAGTGGGTGAGAGTAGTGAGAATAACACCGCTCTCACTAACACTAATGACTACTCGGTAGTCATTATTAAAGGACGGAAGAAGGGGGGGGGAGAGGGACCTAGGTGGAGATGGGGGAAGCAGGGGCAAAGGGTAGACATAGGCTGGGAGAAACCAGGAATAAGAGTGGGGTAGAATGAAAGGAAGAATGAAGTGGGGGACCAAGGGGATGGGAATGAGGGCCTCAAGGAAAGATGAGAAGAGAAGGGGTATATCTGACTGTTCAAAGTTAGAGGGAAGATGGGGGGAGGGAAGGGAGAAGGGAGGAAAAATGGGGGAGATTAGAAGAAAGAGTGGGATAGGGGAACATGCAAGAAAAGAGGGTAAAAGGGAAGGAAGATGGTGGAGGTGAGGGAAGGGGGGGATATGGGAAAAGAAAAGGGGTGGGAATAGAGGAGTCAAAGGGGGGGGGGGGGTGAGTATCCTAGGCACCTGCAGGTATTAACCCCCCCCCCCCTCCCCCCCGTCTCCCCTTTCCTTCCCAGTTGGGCACAGTATAAGCTGGCGAAGTTTAGTTTCAGGAAGAATATGGGGAAGTATTGGTTTGGCAACGGGATGGTACACAAGTGGTATAGGATGCTGGCCAATATCAGAGGGTGTTTGATCTAGATATGCACATCATTGAATGGACTAACAGCTCTGATGTGGTGACTTACTACTACAGTTCTTATTTCTATAAAAGTTTCTATGTAACAAACTTTCTTTGATTGCTAATTGAGCAATTACAAATTTCTTGTAATTGCTCAATTAGTATAAATAAAAAAAATTACTTAAATGTATAATTTTTTCAGGTATTTTCTGCTGCCATCCGATGGATCGGGCAAGACATAACAACTAGAAGGCGTTATGTTTTTGAAATTTTAAATCAAGTTAGACTTCCTTTAATTCCAAGTAAACTTCTTGAGAAATCAATCAATGAGTGTTGTGATATCAGTCTGAAGGTTGCCCTAAGAAGTATACAGAAAGACCTGTTAAGCAAAAGGGGAAGTTTGGTTCCCTTGTATGTTCAGCCTAGAATTTGTGCACGAAAGAAAATTTATGTTATTGGTGGATCCAAGAGAGAACTTATTAGTTCATGGACCAGGTCTGAGTGTACATTTGAAAGTGTCGAGTGTTTTGATACCTTTAGAAAGGAATGGCAGAAAGTATGCCCTATGGAGATAGGAAGGATTTTACCTGGAATTGCTGTACTAAATGGGAGAATATTTGTCGTGGGAGGGGAACAAGAGTCTCAAATTCTGGCAAATGGTGAAGTTTACGATCCTCAGGAAGATATGTGGACAAATATATCTTCAATGGTAATCCCAAGGTGTGAATTTGGTCTTTGTGCTCATGAAGGCTACCTCTATGCCTTTGGTGGATGGGTGGGAGAAGATATTGGAGGAACCATTGAAAGATACGATCCTATTGCAGACGAGTGGAGATTAGAATCAAATATGCCAGAAGCTAGATTTAGGTGAGTACATTTAAGCCGTTTTCAATTTCCCAGTTATTGGCAAGAATTTCAAAATTTTTGTGTGGTTGTAATATTATTTTATAAGGCAAAATAAAAATTAATGTTTACAGTGCATCTCTTAACTGTTGGTGTCAGAATTTGGTTTTAGTCACTGCAATTTTTTGTAAGTATGTACTGTATGTGATACTTTAAAAAGAAATAAAATTGTACAACTGAAATTTGAACAAAATTTCCTGCAGTGCTCCCTCCATTGTTGTTGCCCATTTGTTCCTTTTCCATGGGTACATGACTTCAGGGAGCCAGAAGAGGCTACTCCCAGAAACAAGAGTTGAATGTAATAAATTGCCACTTTCTATGTGAGCCCTGATGGCTCCCTGACACCCTTCTTTCCTGCAGGACATGGGGGGGGGGGGTGTTTCCATCATCGAACTGAGGGGTGGAGCAGCTGGCTGACCCCAGGCGGCTTCCTTCTCCCCCCAAACGAGGGGAAGAGGTGGGGTGAATGAGCTAGCACTAATTTTATGAATTTTCTATCATTTGTTTAAGTTGTTGGGGTTGTTCTGGGGTTGTTTATGTTGAGTCCCTGAGGCTGCAGTCTTGCTTATCACCAGCAGTGGTCCATTTTGTTTTGGTGACTTTCTGGGTGCCTGTCCAGGTGGCAGACATGAATAAATTCATAGAAATTTGATCATATAGTGCCACAGCTCCCTGCTCCTCTAGAGAGGGCCAGGTTCTGGCTCGTGATCTTTGGTAAATCTAAAAGAACTCTGTGGATGATGACATCTAGTAGTTTGGTACACTATCAGCATAGTAGATTCAGGGAGCCACTGGGGCTCGCCCAGAAATTGTCATTTTATTATATTTAATGCTGGATTTTTCTTAAGGCTATTTTTTTATTGGCTTTTGTCTCCTGCTGTAGGCTTAGGGAGCTTCAGCTCTTCTATAGAGGCATGGGTTCTGTTCTTTTGGCCTGGGTGGTTGGTTTGCTCATTTGCAGCCTTCTCTGAGTCAGTGGGCCTCCAAATGGATCCTTTTCTTGGTTCTGCTGTGAGTGCATCATTTGTTGTCTAATGGCTCACATTTCTAAGGTCATCCACAGTGTAATTTAATCTAGCCAGCCTCCAGTCTACACTCAGGCCCATGCTATTGGCAGATATGTGGCATTGGCCACTGTCTTCTCTAGCATGTCATGGGCTGATGTTCAGGGTTGGAGGTTCTGGCATTCTAACAGGGTTCTAGTGGCCCAGTATTTAGTCAATGTGTCTGATTCTAATCAGTCATGTGTTGCCTTGGGTCATGTTTCCTAGCTTGGTTTCTTCTCTTTGTCCTAGTGTCTGCTACCTCTCCTAAATCCTAGAAGGTCCTGTTTTTGTTCTGTGTGGTTAGTTAGCTTCAAGAAGCCATTGGATGATCCCTCCATAAAGCCAGCATTGAATGTAATGAAATGCCTCTTTCTGGAAGAGCCCCTGTGGCTCCATGATTTCCCTTCTCCCCTTCCAAATACGTTGGTTCATTGTGGGTTGCTCATCAACACCAGAAGTAAGGTATTGATGCGATTAAAGAGCTGGTGCGGCCTGTCTGGTAGTAGTAATTAGTACAACGAGTTTTGAGCTCGTTGTAGTGAATCCTTTGTGCTGTGTGAATCATTTGCAAAGTTGTTTGGTGGTTTTGAGATTTATTTTCTGTGAACCCTCTAGATGTCTGTACTCGCCTATTTATACTTGGCTAGTTTAGCTAGCTCAGGTTGAGCTTTGCCTCTGGTCCTGACTCTCAACTGTCAATCAACTGGTAATTATCTAAGTGTAATTACAGGATGAGAGCTACGTTCGTGTCTATGATGGATGATAGAGTACACCCAGTACTCTTTGTCGTATAGAGCTTTGAAAATACTGACAGATTTGGCCTCCACACCACCTCACTTAACTTGTTGCAAAAGAAAATTTTCTAATAATTTTTCGGCACCTTTGTTTCTTTAGCTCGAATCAGTGTCTGCTTGTTCGTGAAGTTGCTAGTTTCAGGAATTGCTCTTAGTCAATTTGGTCGATTCCTGTTAGTATTTTGAAAGTGCTGGTCATATCACCCCTCATTCTTCTAACTTCTAGTTTTGGCATGTTTAACCCCCAAACTGCACAAAACGTCATATGAAGTGTGACATTGAGCTCAGTTTTTTAAATTTTCTTAAACTCTCTCAAATGTTTTGTGCATAATCTACTAGGCAAATGTTCCAACTTTGTCTAAATGATACCAATGTAACTTGGAAAACAAGAAAATAAAAAAAAAATTGAATATTAAAAACTTCAGATATTGAAATCAGCTGCAAAGATATAAAATATCACCAATTGTTCATTTGGTGTTATTATAATCTCAGAATAGTATATGATTTTCATTTTCATATATTTAGAATATAGGTTTTCGATATAGTTTGCTGTAAAAAAAAAATTTTCAATATGGCATTTGAAATATGCGCAAATTTAAACAACAATTTTTTTTAACTCGAAACGTTTAGAGTTTATGAAAAATCAATTCTATAGGGATTGTAGAACAGACAGCTGTGCACACTATATGTAAAAATGGAGAGAATTGGTCAGAAACTAGATTTTTGAATACTGAAGTAAGTTGAAATTCTAGTTAGATATAATTGAAGTTATCGACAATGAATAAGGCAACGACTAATTCATGAATTTACTTGTATGTTTTAATAAACATTCTTTGGCATTCGTACTTGAATATGTGAAAGTTGTAGGTTAATATACTTTATATAAGTTAAAAGGCCCTAATCTGGTCCCTAATCATCAAAAAACCTAAAGAAACAAGGAAAATAGTTTGACATCTGTGAAAAAATCAGCCAAAAAAATTCAAAGTCTCAAGTTCTGAGAGGTGTAACTGATTAATCTCCTCGTAGCTCATGTTGCTCAGTTCCAGAAGACATTTTGTAGCATGCCGTTGCACCTTTTCCAGTTTCCTTATGTGCTTCTTGAGATTTGGGCACTGTACAACAGCTGCATATTCCAGTTTTGGTTTCACAAAAGTCATGAACAGTTTCTTTAGTATTTCACCATCCATATGATTAAAAGCAAGTCTGAAGTTAGAAAGTGCCGCATACGCTCCTCTCACAATGTTCTTTATTTGTTCCTCTGGCGATAGCGTACTATCCAAAACTGCCCCCAAGTCTCGTTGTATATTCCGTAATTATTTTCCACATAATTTGTGAGTTGTATGTGTGGTCTATTATCACCGATTCCACATTACATAACATGGCATTTATTCACACTGAATTCCATTTGCCACTTGACACTCCAAGCATTTGTTTTACTAGATCAATTTGAAGGGCATGACAAACATCTACATTCTTATCTTCCCCAGTAGCTTATCATCATCCGCAAACATATTCATATAATTCTATATTCCTTCTGGTAGATCGTTTATGTAGACGATGAATATTACTGGTGCAAGAACTGAACCCTTGAGGTTATCTTGAGATGATTTCGGGGCTTAGTGTCCCTGCGGCCCGGTCCTCGACCAGGTCTCCACCCCCAGGAAGCAGCCCGTGACAGCTGACTAACTTCCAGGTACCTATTTACTGCTAGGTAACAGGGGCATCAGGGTGAAAGAAACTCTGCCCATTGTTTCTCGCCGGCGCCTGGGATCGAACCCAGGACCACAGGATCACGCGTCCAGTGTTCTGTCCGCTCAGACGCCGGCTCCCAGAGTACCCTGTGGTACTCTGCTATTAACACTCCTCCAGTCAGATACATCATATCTGATTACTGCCCTCATCTGTCTGTCAATTAGAACATTTTTCGTCCATGATAGAAGTCTCCCTGTCACCCCTCCAGCATGTTCCAGTTTCCAGAGCAACCTCTTGTGTGGGATTCTGTCAAAAGCCTTTTCTGTGGGGAGCCCCTACGGCTCCCTGGAGCTTATTGGGCTAATGTATGTTACATTAGACCGGGACATTAGCTAAGGAGTTCAGACCTACCAGAGACCAACGCCAGAACCTGGCCCCTTCAGAGAGGTTTCAGGGAGCAATGGCCCTGGAAAACCCCCTTGTGGTTGGGGTTTTCCTTATCTGCCATCGACCGGGGTTAGGCACCCAGAAAGGTAGGCATAACAAAACAAACCCCACAAGGTAAAAAACTAAAACAAAAAACTGAACAGAGAGGTAGAAACTCCCTACAATCCCAAAGAAACAAGCAAACATCACACTTTACTGCTGCACCGGCTGCCTAGCATCAGTTCGTAAGCTAATGTCAACCAGGATAGACACTTCTCTGGCCTCGGTTTCCTAGGTGGTGGTTGCCTTGTGTGGTGTTCACTGCCGTGTGTTGTGTTGTGCGGTGGCCAGGTGTTCCTCATCAGTACCAGGGCGGCATGCACTTAGGGGCTTCCTTCCCTAAGCGCCCTGAGAGTGCTGCTCCTGCGTGACAGGATTATCCCCTGGGGCATTCGGGGAACCATTCCCGTAGAGGTTCTTGCGGCTCGGCATTTGTTTTGCCCTTGGGGCCAGCTGGGGCTTGGGGCCCTTGTTTGACCTTGGGTAGGGACTGGTATTGTGCTGGTTAGGGCGTCAGAGTGTTGTGTGATCTGCCACCTAAGCGGCGACCGCTTCCTGTTGCCTCTGGAGACGGTGTACTTTTGCGGGGTTTTTCTTTTGTTTTAATTTTCCTTTGTCTGGTGGGGGGTCTGCCCAGTGTGGCTATAGTTCCACTGGTAGTGTTTGGTGGCCCTCTGCTAGTCCCCTGTGATTGTACATGTTGCAGGGGTTTTCAGTGTTGTCCTCTACCCCCTTGTTATTTTTGGGTTTCTTAATCGATTATCAACACCTTGCCCGGGCTTTCTGTAGTTGTTTAATATATAAACCGCCAGATACAGCGGTTGAGGAATTCACAGAGCAGATGCACAAAATAGAGAACATACTTGATAACCTAGCAAACCCAGCTCCAGATATTATCTTCCTTGGAGATTTCAATTTACCGAGTCTAAGATGAAGAATGGTAAACACAAATATCATAGCAGGGAATGACCCGGGAAATAACCAACCACAGGTCAGAGAACTTTTGAGATTCTGTGACAAATTCTCGCTCAATCAACAGATTACAGAACCAACTAGGAACGAAAACACACTAGACTTGTTATTCACAAACAATAATGAACTAATCAGAGACATCACAATCTCAGATACTTCATACTCAGACCATAAGCTCATTGAAGTGCGAACTAGCATAAATAACGGTAGTAGGTCTAAGAGACCCAACAAGTGAGAAAGAATATTCAATCAATTCAATTTCAACAATAAGAGGATCGACTGGGAAAAAATAAATGTAGACCTTGCAACCATTCAATGGGAGATGGTCTTAAGCGACAAAACTCCCACACAGGGAATAGCTCGACTGACAGCTGAAGCTTACAAGGTCTGCTTGAAGCACGTGCCTATGAGGAGGGGCAGAAAAAGGACCACTCTAGAAAGAGAACGCAGACGACTATACAGGAGAAGGAAAAAAATAACGGAAATGCTTCGGCAGACACAACTATCACAAGCATGGAAAATAAGCCTAAGCAGGGAGATCGAAGAAATAGAACAAACGTTGGAGCGATCATATGAGTCTAAGGAAATGGAATTGGAACAGAAAGCTATACGAGAGATAAGGAAAAATCCGAAATATTTTTTCACATACGCAAAATCAAAATCCAAAACCTCGACCAGTATTGGACCGTTAATTACAAATGAAGGTACGTACACAGAGGACAACAAAGAGATTAGTGAAATTCTAAGAAGCCAGTATGAGGCTATGTTTAGCACACCAATAAACAACATGGAAGTTGATGACCCAGACAGCTTCTTTATGAATAACATTCGAGCTGCAGATAATATAACGGATATTACCACAAACTCGGAAGACTTTGAAATAGAAATTGACAGTATGCCTATGCACTCAGCTCCTGGGCCTGACTCATGGAATTCAATATTCATAAAGAAATGTAAAGTACTAGTAGCGAGAGCACTCAGCGTAATATGGAGAAAGAGCCTGGATACAGGGGAGATATCAGCAGCACTTAAATCTGCAGATATAGCTCCGTTGCACAAGGGGGGGAGTAAAGCCTTGGCAAAAAATTATAGGCCAGTTGCACTAACATCACACATAATAAGTGTTTGAAAGAGTGATTAGGAATCAAATTTCTAGTTTTATGGAAAACAATAAATTGCACAACCCAGGACAACATGGATTTAGAGCAGGAAGATCCTGTCTGTCACAGTTACTGTACTCAACCACTATAACAAAATCACAGAAGCCCTAGAAGAAAAGCAAAATGCAGATGTTGTATACACAGACTTTGTAAAGGCGTTCGACACATGTGACCATGGGGTGATAGCTCACAAAATGAGGTCAATGGAAATAACTGGAAAAGTAGGACGCTGGATACTCAATTTCCTGTCGAACAGAACACAGAGTCAATCAGATAAAATCCAAGCGATAAAAAGCTCGATCAAGCAGAGCTTGTTACTGTTACCGCTTTTACTGTTACCGCTACTGTTCCTTATTCTCATATCTGATATAGACAAAAATACACGTCACAGCTTCATATTGTCCTTTGCAGATGACACAAAAATCAGCATGAAAATTACCTCTGCTGAAGACATTGAAAAACTACAAGCAGATGTCAACAAAGTTTTCGATTCGGCAGCAGAAAATAACATGATGTTTAACAGTGATAAATTTCAGGTACTCAGGTACGGCAAAAATGAGGATCTGAAACATAATACAGGGTACAAAACACAATCAAATCTTCCCATAGTAGAAAAACAGCATGTCAAGGATTTGGGAATAATGATGTCCGACGATCTAAAGTTTGGGGAGCATAACCAAGCAAATATTGCGTCAGCCAGAAAAATAATCGGATGGATTACGAGAACTTTCAAATCCAGGGATCCCATCACAATGGTTGTACTCTTCAAGTCACTTGTGTTGTCCCGTCTCGAGTACTGCTCAGTACTCACTTCCCCCTTCAGAGCAGGAGAGATTGCTGAAATAGAGGGAATACAGAGAACATATACGGCACGCATAGACGAGATAAAACACCTAAATTATTGGGATCGTCTCAAAGCTCTCCAAATGTACTCTCTAGAAAGGAGACGAGAGAGATACCAAATAATATACATGGAAAATACTGGAGGGCCAGGTCCCAAATCTGCACAGTAAAATAACAACGTACTGGAGTGAACGATATGGAAGAAAAATGCAAGATTGAACCAGTGAAGAGCAGAGGTGCCATAGGCACAATCAGAGAGCACTGTATAAACATCAGAGGTCCGCGGTTGTTCAACGTCCTCCCAGCGACTATAAGAAATATTGCCGGAACAACCGTGGACATCTTCAAGAGAAAACTGGACTGTTTTCTAAGAGAAGTTCCGGATCAGCCGGGCTGTGGTGGGTATGTGGCCCTGCGGGCCGCTCCAAGCAACAGCCTGGTGGACCAAGCTCTCACAAGTCGAGCCTGGCCTCGGCCGGGCTTGGGGAGTAGAAGAACTCCCAGAACCCCATCAACAGCATCAGGTAAGCAGGTGTTACCCCTACGGGCCCTGGAAACCCCTGTCGGGGCTCGGTGGACCATTGAATGTGTCTTCCGGTTCCAACCCGTCTTGTACGGGATCGTTGGTTGCTGTGCCCTTGTCTCCGGTGACAGTCGCCCTTTTACCTCCGTCATGCTGCCTGTTGGTCACTGACACCTTGACCCGGAGTCTTGCGAGAGAGATTCTCTGCTTGTTTTCCCGTACTCTCCTGATGTTATTGCTGTTCAGAGTACAGGCGGCTCCGTGTTCCACGCTAGGTTAGGTTGCTGCAACACTAGGTTGGTTTCCCACTCGGATACCCCGGGTCGCCCCATTTCGGTTAGGTGCTGTTCACCCCTTTCCTCCCTGTCCCGGCTCTGGACCGTCTGCAGGTTCGGGGTTGGGGTTGGGTTTAGTTGGGGCGAGATTCGCGTTTCGGGGGCTGCCCCGTTCGGGTTGGGACGGAGGTTTTCGAGCCTGTTCCTCCTGCCAAGGCTTCTGGGTCTTACCAGCGGCCCTTTCTGCTGCCTTTCCCATGACTCTTCCTTTTCTTTAAGGGCGGAGGGCTTGGAGAAGTCTGTGCCCCGGGGCCTCTGTTCGGGTTCCCGGGGCTGTGGGGGTTGCCTGCTAGCAGTTCTGTGGCTGTTTGACCCTACCGGGTTTTTCTGCTTCTGGGCGGAGTTTTTCGCCCATCCAGTCTGCTTGCTTCCCCACTTTTGCTGGCGTGTTTTCGTATCTTTTGCGTCGGTCACAACCCCCTGTTCTGGTGGCCATTTTCTTTCTGCGGTTTCCCTCGTGGCCACTAGGGCGCGTTGCGGTTTGTTTACATGCGCCTGGGTGTGCGTTCTTGGGGGGTCCGTCTATTACTGCAAGTTACCACAAGCTACACATGCTTCACCAAGCTTCCTGGCAATACATTAATAATGAATAAATATGATATGTTAGGTTAGGTTGACCTAACCTAACCAACTAACCGACGCTTGGATCGTCGATTAGGTTGGCGTCACCACTTTATTTTCGTCTAATTTCTTTATAAAAAATTACTTTTCTGGGGGAGCCCCGTCGGCTCCCCGGAGCTATCCCAGGCTGATATGCTAATGTCAGACTTTGGCATCAGTCATGTGTATGGAGTTCTTAGGCCTACCGGGGACCACGGCCAGAACCGGGCCCCCTCAGAGAGGCAAGGGGAGCAATGGCCTATAGAAGCCCCCGTGTGATTGGAAGCATTCTATGTCTGCCATCGACCGGGACAGGCACCCAGAAAGGTAAGCGCCCCAAAACAAACCCCTATTCTGGTTAAAATTGCTACCAAAAGCCAACTAGTGGATAGAACTCCCCAACAGAAAAACAAGCAAACTAGTATGACGTCACACGTCACCGCGCCGCTGTCTGCGCAGCTCCCCCCTCCCCGGGAGGGGGAAGGGGGAGCCCCAGACCTCCCACGCCGGCTATCCACCCATCAGTTCTTCGGCTGATGCTATAGGCACCGGTTATGTGCTCCGGCTCCAGTGGTTGTTTCAGCACTGTACCTAGAGTGTGGTGTCTGTTTTTCTAGGTGGTGCGTGAGCCGGGAGTGATTCTCCAGTACTCGGGCTGCATGCGCCTAGGGTTCCCTTCCCTAGGTGCCCTGTAAGTACTGCCCTTGGGACTTGGGGCCACCTTCCACAAGTTCCTTGGGGTCTGCCCCTGCTAGGCCGTTTACTGCTTGGTTTTCGGCCGCTCTTTGTGTGCTCGGGTGTTCTGTCTCCCTTGTTCGCCTTAGAGTAAGGGGCAGTTTTGCACTGGTGGGGCGCAGGGTACTGTGCAGCTTGTCTTTCCCAATCATAGCGGCCGGCTCTGTTCCGCTTGGGTACGCTGTCCTCTTGCGGGGTTTTCTTTTTCTTTTTGTTTATCTACCTGGTGGGGGGGTCTGCCTTCGTTCTTGCCCCTGGTGTCCCTTGTGTTCTGAGTTTCTGGTGGTACCCCCTGCTTGGTCCCCGTGAGTGTACACGTCCCGGGGGTTCAGCTCTTAGAAAGTTGTTTGGTAGTTTTGGGTGCCGGTTAGCAGTACCCTGCCTGGGATTACCTGAGCGCGAGTCCTCTTATAGTAAACGCTCGGGACCCTGGGAAACCCCTGGGGGCGCGAGGGTCCGATGGATGTGACCCCAGAGCCCCCCCCTCGCTTCCAGCGAGTTTGAGGGTTGCTCACCCCTTGTCTCTGGGTGACTCTCTGTTTTGCCTCCGTCTGCTGCCTGTGGGGTCGGTGACACCTTCGACCCAGAGTCCTGCGAGTTTGTTGCTCGTTGTGGCTCGCTTACCCAGTTGTGCACAGCTGGTGCGGGCAGCAGGGCGTTGCACTTGAGCCTTGGTGGTGGCAACGCTCTCGTGGTAACTCCCGGGAGCCCCGGGGCTGCCCGTTTTGGTTCTTGTTTTTCCCCTGGATTCCCCTTCCTGCCTGCATCCGGTTCCTTACCGTCTGTAGGTTCAGGGCGGGGTTTGTTGGTGTTGAGACTCGGGCAGTCTCGGGGAAATCCCCTTCCGGGGTAGTGACGGGGGCATTTGAGCCTGTTCCTCCAGCCGTGTTGTAAGAGTCTGCCAGTGGGCTCCCTTCCTTCGTGTTTTCACGGCTGCCCCGGTTTTCTGGTACGGCCGGGGCTTTGGGGGGACGGCTCGGCCCCGGGGCCTGTCGTGTGGGTTCCCGGGGCTGGGGAGGGGCTGACTTGGGAGGCCTTAATGGCCCCGTTGGACCCCGTGGGGGTTTTTCTCCCCTCTAGGCGGGGCTTGTGGTTACGCGGAGTAGGGTTTTCCTCCCCACTCGCCGTACGTGCTGTTGGGTGTCAGCCCCTCCCCGGGCTCGGTTCCTTGGCCTTTGAGTCGGTTGGTTCCGTCCTGTGGGTGGATGTTTCCCCCCACCCCTTTTGGGACGGTGTTTTCGTCATGTTTCCCCGTTTTGGGGGTTCTACGTGACTCCTGGTCTCGGGTGCACCTGCGCCTTTGTGTGCCTTCGGGACTGGTTTTGGCTTCCGTGTTCTCGAGGGTTCGGGAAGGTGTTTCGCTACTTCCCGCGTTATTGGAACGTCTGTCGGCTCCTCGTCCTTGTCGCCGAGTTGGGCTACTTGTAGCCCTGTTGGGCTACTTGTAGCCTTGTTGGGCTGCTTGTGGCCCGCTGCGTGCTTTATTTTGGGCTCTGTCTTCGCTTCTTTTGCCGGTTTTATTGTTCCTGCTCACTCTTTTGGCTTCTTTTTAGTGCAGTAGTCCTGGTTGCCGCCTTCCCGCAGAGACTGTTGCGCGTTTTCGGCCAGCGTGTCATGCGCGTGCGCCGCGGAGTTTGTTTTGGTTTGGGCGTGTGTAGTGTGTGGTGTGTGGTGTTGCCTTCTTGCTCCAGTGCTTCGCCTCTCGCTCTTCTCCCTTGGCGCGGTGTGTGCCCCTTCGCTCCGGGGGTGTCCTGGGTTCCAGTTGTGGGGAGGCCGCAGAGGTTTTCTGTCATGGGTGTGGGCCGCCTTCTTCGCCTCTCCCTGCTCTCCTGCAGGTCCGGCTCTGGCGTCTTCACCTGTCAGTGCTCCCAGGTTCTTCTGGGCTCGGTTGAGTCGTGTCACTTCGTGCTACCGTTAGCCAGGTGAGTTTCTGCGGTCTGGCGTCTTTTGGCAGGGTGCTGGATGCGGTGTTATATACCTGTCTTTATTTGGGTATCTTTTTGTACGACTGAGACCGTTCGCACACCAGTGTCTGTCCCCCTTTTCACCCCTTCCTGTCCCACTCTTGTGCATGTCCAACCCATGCTAGGGTCATTCAGGGTTCCACCTTTGTTAGTGTTATGAGGTGTGGGGTTGTGGTGTTGGTTTCTGTACTCGCCTGGTAGGGCTCCTGGCTGTGCTTGCAAGGTTTTTGCACTCTGGTTTTTGGGTCCCGCTTATCTGGTAGAACTTGCGGGATAGTACCAGTGGAGTGCAGTGGTGCTATAGGCACCATCGGGGAACACTGTATATCCTTCAGAGGTCTGCAGTTGTTAAAAGACCTACGTGCGAGCATACGCCTTCTTGCTGGAAAATTACCTTGGGGTTTTCCTTGAGGTGCTTCGGGGCTTAGCGTCCCTGCGGCCCGTCGTCGACCAGGCCTCCTGGACTGCTCATCCTGGCTGTTGGACGTGGCTGCTCGCTGCCTAACGTATGAGTCACAGCCTGGTTGATCGGGTTCCTTTGGAGGTGCTTCTCCAGTTCTCTCTTGACCACCCCGTCCTCGCAAATTTATAAGTCGTTCTTGCCTTATTAGTTACGTGCATGGGTGACAAGCTAACATCATAGTTTTCCTTTTCGAAACTTCATGGAAAACACCGACCTTCCTTACCCTACTTAGTATGTTAAAATGAGCGTCTTATGGTTTCGTAATTACAATTGTTACTT
>WNGS01052365.1:11089488-11104472 GCA_020271785.1 Procambarus virginalis
CGGCCAAGCGGACAGCACGCTGGACTTGTGATCCTGTGGTCCTGGGTACGATCCCAGGCGCCGGCGAGAAACAATGGGCAGAGTTTTCTTTCACTCTATGCCCCTGTTACCTAGCAGTAAAATAGGTACCTGGGGTTAGTCAGCTGTCACGGGCTGCTTCCTGGGGGTGGAGGCTGGTCGAGGACCGGGCCGCGGGGACACTAAAAGCCCGAAATCATCTCAAGATAACCTCAATAAAAAAAAGGGGACGGACCGGGTGTAATACCCTGAACTCTGTAATAGTTCTGAACACTACCCCCGTTGTAATTTTCTTCTCTCTTCACTCAATACCCCAGCTAACACTGTTACAATCCAGTATGACCCCTCACTGGACTGCCACGAAATAAGAGGAATAATAAATGAGAAGATAAATACATCAAGGACCAGGGTATTAATTTATAAAAAATAATAAAAAAAATCATTAAAACACTGCCACCACTTCCCGACCACAACCATACCTGAATGTGTCTACCACCGATCCCCCAGGAAGACAAGGATCAGTAATCATGGACTCCCGGGTAATATGAACTTCAGTAATAAATGGGAATTAGTTTGTTTTTTAATTTACTTTGTTTACCTAAATCCAAGGGCAATTTTAATATCTATAAATGGAAGAGAACTGGGGGTTTCAATTCAAACACATAAAAATGACAAAGTTGAGAAATATATCAAAGGGGAGTTAGTGAATACCACTGGAAAGTTATACAATTTATTTTATGAAAACATGCAAATTAAGAAAAATTTGAACCTATACCCTATTCTATTCCCCTAGAGGCACAATGGATATCTACTGAGGACCTGAAACACAGTGCACAATACCTTAAAACCGCACTGAGGCCGAGATGTTGATGGCTGCCCTCAGCCTTTGGATGTGGGCTTGTCCCCTATCCAACACACTCCCTAGACACACTACTGAAAATATTGTTTACCAGCTTACCGGTGGAAAGGATTGCTCCTCCCACCATCTATACAACCCTAGGGTTCCACCCTTATTTTGGCAATGGCCAACCATTTAACACTAGGCCTGATGGTCTGGCTCTCTAGGGCAATAAGGGCTTGGCACTTATCTACCGCCATCACCTTCCATGATCTGCCGTGGAAGGATAACATGAATTCTTGAAGATTGAGTCAGCTCTCTCCAGCTATGTGAAGGGGACAAGGTGCCACGGTATTGGACACCCGAGCCTAGTGTACCTCCGAGCAATGTTACAAAAACTGATAAATTATGTTCAAGCCTGTCTCTCCAAGATAAAGAGTAGGGACATTGAACTCGCCTGGTATGGGGGAGGAACCGGTGAGAGGAGAAGAGAGGGAATTGAGAGGGGGATGGAGAGGGAAATCTGAGTGGGAAGTAAGGGTACCACGAGGCCCGCTAGCCAGACCTCTCTCAGGTCAACCTTAACATCTGCCGAAAGGGGGGGGGAAGAGGAGGAGACGAATGACGGGCAAGGGAAGGGGAGAAAGGGAGAAGGAAGGAGGGGAGAACCAATGATCTGAGCACCAGATCATTACACGGGGATGGGACACACTGGAGTGCATGCTCCCACAACCAGCCCTAGAGTAACAAGCTACTGTGCTGCACCCACCACACGTGACACTGTCTACGGAAGTAAATAACCCGCGATGGTTTTCAACAAAAAGGTATTAAAGAAATGAACCACATGATGACTGTAGATGGTTCACGCTTCATCTTCAAGTAGTTGAGTAAAAAATAATCTGAAACAGCATCAGGCATGTTTAAAGGAGCTGCAACTTTCCGAGCCAGTATACACCACCCTTGGTAAAACAGGTTGTGTGTTCTTATTTGTAGGAGCTCGAGCGAGCCAAAGACAGATGGGGGCGGGGGAAGGTTGACTGAAGGAGGGTGTCCTGGCCAGTGTGTGAGGACACCGTCAGCCTCACACTGAGCTACATGGTACACACACACACACACACACAAACACACACACACACACACCACACACACACACACACACACACACACACACACACACACCTGCGGCACTCTCCACGACCTTCCAAGGTCGCCACCATTGTTCTCGTCAACTCTTAGTTGTGTCTGTGTCTGTGCAGAAGATAGAGGGGTTCTATGGACTGGTGAAGCGCCATTCTGTGGACAACGCGGGCTCGCCAAGTCCATACATGATTAGGTTCAATTTTATTTTTTTGTTCAGGGGATTTTCGAAAAACAATCTTAAAGGGCTAGACCTATGGGAATATTAAGAGCATATTGGCGACAGTTTAAGTTCTGTGGACGTATCATTAAGATCAAGCATAAAGGGCGCAATTCAATAGAAGGGAAGCATCCAGATTAACCTTTATACTCAAACATCACACTGGATCAACAAGATCATGGCTATCCAGCGTTCCAGGATGCCCATTATAAGATTGGCCAGTAGAAGACCTGTGACACCATCACTGCATCAATATACTGCACTCCCTGCATGACTCATCACAACTCATCACATGGGTAATGAGTTGGTATCACACTGTTGAGGTGTTGCTGCAGGAACTGCGCATCATCCTCTCACTTCACGAGTCTACAGATACAGTCACGGGTATCCACTACAGTGGGCCTATGAATTAGACAGGGTACACAGAGCACGAAAATTGGCCAAGAATGATAAGCCTACTGATCAAATAGTCATAGTCTGGAAAAAGTCTGATCCGCCACCTGACCAGTATTAGTTTGGTGGGGTGTATGCGCGCCCCAGCACGTTCAGGGTGTGGGAGCCGAACCCTGTGGAGTGTTACGAGTGCTGTGGCAGTGGCCACATAGCTAAGTACTGCTGGTGCTCCACACCCAAGTGTGCTCTTTGTTCCGGTCCTCATGCACTGAAGGACTGTCAGTATAAGAAGACCAGAGACCAAAGAAAGCAGGAACAGGAGCAACAGAACACTGCAACAGAAGCAGGGGCAACAACCTGAATCTGTGGCTCCGTCTAAACCGCCGCTGAAGTGTTTCAGATGTGGTACGGAAGGAGTCACCATCTGGCACTCAGACTGTACCAACCGGCCAGCCTCCCTTGGCACAAGGAGGCAAGTGCCCGAGACTCAACAAGTGCCTACCGATGCCGGCTCTAGTACTGTTGACCCACCCCATAGTGGTAACAGTGCCAGCAACGCCCCTGACAACACACAACAGCCTGAGACAACAGTTAAAGGACAGTTGGCAACCTTGCAAGCACAGGTAGCAGAACTGACTGAAATTATACAGACGCTACATCGGGCTCCTTCACAAGAGATACAGCAGCCTCCACACTGCTGTGTCACAGCCGTGGCCCGCGCCGGTATAGGCGGCGGCGGCGACAGCAGCGGCGGCGGCGGCGGCGGTAGCAGAAATGAGAGCGACAACGGAGGCGGTGGCAGCGACGTCGTCAATCAACTCAGGGATGACAGCAGTGTTAGTGACACAGAAACATTAACTGGACGAGGAAGTCGATCTGCATCAGCATATTTTAAAATGATTCATGACCTTAACGAACGCACTCAAGCCAAGTACAAGACTGAAAAAAGATAATATTCTGAGTGACAGTAATTATGCCATACGACTTACAGAGAACATTCATTCGTGGACCATCCCGAGTTGCTCAGTGATCAAGAAACTGATGATGTCACCAGATGTTCCTGACGACACCAAACGCCAGGTTGGTGTGGCTCTTTACGTCGTAGAGTCACTTATGGACACATTGTGGAAGTGGGACAAGGACAACAGTGGGACCACCAGTCCCAGGGAGGAACAACACCAAGACGATGGCTGCTGCTGACACAAGAACCATTAGGTTTCTCAGTTGGAACATTCGTAGCATCAACAAAAGACTGAATGACCTAATTGCATATGTTACTGGTAACAACATAGATATAATTGCTTTACAGGAACCCAACACGTCCAATATGATAAACAAAACCCCACCAAAGATCAGAGGGTATGCATCCTATAACAACAGTAACGCCACAGGCCTATTAACATACGTCAGAAGTGATTTACCGCACATTCTTGTGAGCACGTCACACAATGTACACACACAGTACCATCACTTTCATGTACAAAGTACAGCAGGCCACTTCTCATTCCTCAACGTATATGCCAGAAGCCAGAAACTCAATTTAACATTGCTCCCAGATCTAGACAATCATGGGACAATATACATGGGAGATTTTAATGCTAGACATATTAAATGGGAGACATTACTAACAACGATAATGGATGCAAATTTATCAAATATGTTTATGACAACAGATTAACTGTGTATACTACGGATACCCAAACTCATTTATAGGGAGGCAGACTTGATTATGTAATGGGTAGAAACCTTGTGCAAGATAGGATGGAATGTTCGTTGGTAAATCACTTAGTTAGTGATCACTATGCAGTTTCTGCTTCCTATGAGGTACAGTGTGATGTACTAATAGACATCAGAGACGGAAAATGAATATTCCATATGGCTTGCATGACCACTTTATTAATTGTATATCAAAATGGGATCAAGATTACACAATAACGAATGTACAAGCCTTCTCCAGAGATCTCGTTGATACAATTACTACCTACTACGACACATGGGTGTGTTGGGGAACAGGTCGTAAGCCTAGCAGAAGTGGGCAACACCTGCCACCACCCAAGTGGGTCCTTGACCCCTGTGGGAGTATGTCTCCCAAGATCCTCCCACAGCTGACTTGAATGGCTCATTGCAGTGCACAGTGCACAGATCTTCGTGCACAAAGCCTATTTCCCTTAATCCTGGATAGTTTTCTGGCATGTTGGGTATCTCCAGAATGCCCATTTAACCAGGAATACTTTCGTAATACGTAGGCCGCCGTATGTCCAGGCAGGAAGTAGATACAAGGGAGTTAAGCATACTGCCCACCAAGGGTCAGTGAGTACATGGCTGGTGCCCGCGTGGGACCGAGGGGAGACGCCAGCAGCGTCTGACCTCTGGGGTCAAGCGGCGCGATGTTGAATAACAGCTATGACGTGTTCATGACATCACTCCTGCTACTGCTCATCGAACGAGCTAATATGATTGGTTCCCGCTCATTTGCTGCAATGCTATTGGTCAAATTGTAACTCCTTTTGTGTTGTGTGCCACGAGATGCCCGGCACCCTTGCAAACTCATTCTTGTGAGGGATCTCTTGCAAAGTGGACGTGTTCTGTTCTACCGGCCAATAGACTGAACACCGTCTAACCCTCACCGTCAAGTTAACTCAGCGTCTTTGCGATATACCACACACTCGCCAGAATCACGAGTGCGAATATATGGTTTAGAAGCCTAAAGTGACAAATCTCCAGAGCGAAACAGACTGGTATCAGGTAACCCCTGGTGACAAAGATCGTCGTGAGTGACCTAGAGTGAACTAAGGCAGTGCCGCCGCCTAAGTAATCTGTGTGTGACATTACCACAGTGTACAGTGTAGTGCATGGTACCGCCACTCATCCTGAGCGTGTACCTCAGTACCTCGAGCGCCCGCCGCCGCCCTAGCTCCTACGTGACGTCACCACCTCACGCACCGTCAGTGCCAGTGTGCGCGCGTGTGTCTGTCTGTTAAGCATACAGCACGCCCTACTCACGAAATCATCTCAAGATACTGCGAGTACCCTCCGTGTCTACGAGCGAAACCAGCTATCAGGCCACCTACGAGTGCTTGTATAAACGAGTCTGAGTGAGTGCGTAAGGAAAGGTACCTTATCTGTAAGTACAAGATCTTGTCATTGTTTTATTGTGTCTGTGTTGATCTGAGGGATCAACCACAGTTCTCACCTTCTTATACCTGTCGCAGGTTATAGGTGAATCGACGGTGTATGCGTGTTTATCTGTGTGGTATCACAGCATTTCACTCGTCTGTGGATGTGAGCTTCACATACACCACACATTTAGTTATTGTGTGATTATTATTGTGTTTATTGCATATCATCATTACCGAGTATCCGGTTGGAACTCTTGTGATCCCTTTGCATACCGGCAGTTAGGTTGCCGTGTTAGTGATTGGCTGTCAACTGTGTTAAGTTAGGTGTTTCTCCACGAGTGGATACGAGTCGATTAGCCAGACGTCAAGAGTCTCGCTAATGCAACCATAGCTTTGCTGACGCCAATCGAAAGTAAATCAAGCACCCTGTGTATTAGTGGTTAAGTTAGTAAATAAACTACTGTTAAGCTTTATGCGGTGTTTCCGTTGAACCACTTCTGAATACTGCCAATATTACTCAAGCCTTCAGCTCTAAGTGTCTTCAACACCGAGTTGCCTGCAAGTCACTAAACTATAAATTTGATGAGGACCCTAGGAGTCCCTTAAAGTGTTACATCATTGAGGAGATTCCAACGACCAACGTGGAGCAGGACCAGGTGAGGCTAGTCTGAGAAGAGACCCACAAGGACTCTAACTCGACCTTGCTCCCAGGCCCTGTACGGTTGCTCTCGTATTTTCTATTTTGCTAATTCCGACAGCTTCATGAAGCGTCTGCCACATGTACATTGGCGACGTACGCATTGCAGTCGTGACAGCAAAAAAAAAAAAAAAAAACAACCCCGTATTTGTTAAAGAACATGAACGAGTAAAACAACTTGGAGATACGTACAAACGAACCAAAGCACAAGGTGACTTGCATGCATTTCCAGTTGCAAATAGAGAGATGAGAGGCATGAGCAATGTTATACGTAATAAACATTGGGAAGAGTTCCTACAAAATATAATTGAGCAAACAACACTTGTTGAAGTTTGGGAAAAGATACGAAAAATCTCTAGAAACAACCCAACCAAACCACTGCACCACAGCCCACTAGAACAACCAAACCACTGCACCACAGCCCACTAGAACAACCAAACCACTGCACCACAGCCCACTAGAACAACCAAACCACTGCACCACAGCCCACTAGAACAACCAAACCACTGCACCACAGCCCACTAGAACAACCAAACCACTGCACCACAGCCCACTAGAACAACCAAACATTCTCCTTGATCAATGGGCACTAACATCAAGCTACAGCTCACTCCCAATTAACATACAGCACAAACTTAATGACACACGCCCCAACAGACAACGAACCATCAATCTTGCCTGTACAGCTATCGACGTGTCGGACCTTAATGATGTAACTGAATGGGAATTAAATCATGCACTAAAGATGGGAAAATCAACTGTCCTGGAGAGGACGGTATTACTTACAGTCTACTGAGATTAGTCTCACAAGTACCAGGTAATCCACTGTTAGTGCTGTACAGACTGAGTTTAAGTGAAGGAGTATTACCTGATGCTTGGACAAAGAGTGTCATTGTTCCCATCCCCAAACCACACTCAGATAATTATAGGCCCATATCTCTAACATCGTGTGTCTGTAAAGTGCTTGAACGTATTGTTCTTAACAGACTCGTGTATCGTATACAGGGGCACCTGTCACCCCAACTGTTTGGATTTATGCCTGGGCTCAGTACACAACACTGTTTTGCTGAATACTTCGCACATATTGAAGCTTCCCCTCAAACAGTCTTCATCGACCTAGCAGCAGCTTTTGATACAGCAAACAGAGAAATCATACTGGAACAGCTTGCCGAGCTGGGAATACAAGGAAAATTACTGAAATGGATAAAGGGCTATTTGTCTAATCGAACAGCATATGTTTTGTTTAATGGTGTTAAAAGCACAGAGAGCAAACACTTTGAACTGGGAACTCCACAAGGAGGGGTCCTCAGCCCCTTGTTGTTCAACGTTCTGATGCATAAACTTATTAAAGATCTTCCAACTAATAATGAAGACACTGTCATTTGTTATGCTGATGATATATGTTTACAGGCTGCCTCCGAGCCTAGAATGCAAGTTCTGCTCGATGCTTTTGCTACTAGAGCTGAGGAATGTGGCCTCCTTATCTCTGTACAGAAAACTCGTGCCCTCATTCCATGTGGTATTCCACCACCCAATTATCATATAGATGGGCGAGCACTTGAGAACTGCGAGTCTTACAGATACCTTGGTGTCCCCATTAACGACCCTGGGTACCTTTCTTCTCTCAAGAGGAGACTGTGGGAGAGATTAAAGCCCTTGCGGGTCCTTGTTGGTGTCAATCATGGAATCAACTTGCTAGAATGTTTTATGTATCATTTATACGCTCTGTGATTGACTACAATGCTCTACATCTCACACTGCATACTGACAGAGCTGAAATTTCCTGAAACCTTGCAAAATGTAGCTATGCGTCTCATCCTTGGGGCTCCAAAGTCCACGAGAATAGTTAATATGAGAGCAGAGTTAAAATTACCTACCATAAGTGAGAGAATTTTGTCTATTAGCACAGTTTTCGGCGTGAAGGCATTGAGTAGATCTAGACAACACATGAAGTTTCAAGCTAAACTTTCTAATATGCTGCAGTCACCTGAGGTCTATAGAAGAAGAACGAAATCTGATTATGTATTTTGGTTCTACAAGGTAGCCAACTCCATCAAAATATTAAATATGTACCCAACTCAATGATTAATCAACCAATTACTCCATGGGATAACTGGGATCTATCAGTTGAATTTGTAAATGCGCCCAAGAAAGATAGTGTGCACTCTACATTATTAAAACAGTTAACACTGAAAAGCATCACTGAAAGTACTCAGAGTATGGGTAACGATGTGTATCAGTGCTATACCGACGGCTCTGTAGAAGAAGGTGGACGATGTACCGGATGTGCATGTAATATATTTGAACAATCTTCTCTCGTACATACAGCAATGAAGCGCGTCAATGACTGGGCAAGTACAACTCAAACCGAACTTGCAGGCATATACCTTGCCACTGAATTTTTAAAAGACAAAGGCAGTGGACTTATATACTGTGACTCGCAGAGTGCACTCCTGGCATTGAACGCACATAGTAGTGACACCCAGAAAATAGTCAGTGATATTCGAATGAATGTTTTAGCTGCTAAAGAAAACAGATTTGAAATTAAATTCCTATGGATACCATCACATGTTGGCATCTCAAGGCATGACACTGTTGATATGCTTGCAAAGACAGCCTGTAGAAAACCAGTGGTAGAAATTGATATGGGTGTTTCATTAGCAGTGACAAAGAGAATACTTAAACAAATATCTAATGAAGATCTCACCGACCTAACAAATTCACAAAGACCTGAAAGTTGTAGCATTAAATATTATGATAGATATCGTGAGGAGACATTCACATATGGGACTAATAGAACAAGAACCCGGCAATGTGATGTTATAGTGGCCAGAATACGCCTGGGATATAGACGTATCTGGCAGCTTTCTCAAAACCCAAATGTCGAGTACACAATGTGTCAACTTTGTGAAAGAGAAAACATGCACTCTCTTGAACATTATATTGTAGAATGTCCCATACTGGCTGACTTTCGCCCCCTGGGCTAAGGTATGCTGAACTGTGTAATTACTATATGAGTACTGGAACACTTGATGATATATGGACTTGTATCCAAGATTGACCATGTAATGTATCAATTATACAATGTATGTATGTGATGTAACTATATAACCTGAGCTTGTAAAAGCACCTTAATCACCTTCAGTGATTAAGTGCTTAATTGCACACTAGTTTCTCTGTCAGCTATCTCACCCTGTCAGAGTAAAAGAGACAAATGTATGTGAATGCATGTGTGTGTATATATGCATGTATATATGTATATGTACGTATATATGTGTGTATGTATATGTATGTGTATAAAGTACATATGGAAGCTGATCAGAATTGCATTTCACCTTTGTAAATGCACATTAATGACACTTCAAACACTTTATGTAGGGCATACGTAAATCTGTGTATCTATGTATTTACGTATGTAGGTTAGCTTAGCATTTTAAAAGAACCGAATCACCTTCTGTGGTTGATTGTTCAATAAATCCCTGAACTATATGTTTAACACATCTCTAACCCTGTCCATGGAGGACAGAAGAAAATGTATATATGCTGGTTAGCATTGTAAATGTGTGGCCACGTTTGTGGTAGAAAAAAAACTTCACGAGTACCCAGCTAAAACAGTCATGTATTAGCAAAGAGACCTGCCGGTAATGTATAATGAATGATTAATTGTAAATACATAGCTATTGAGGTGGAACACACTGTACCTACCTGAAAGCATAGTTATAAGGTGCTCAGGATAGATGTAATTGTTTATGTAATAATCTCCGTAGACGTCTGATAAGAGACTTTTGTGCCTCTCTAATCCTTTGTGCGTTGCCAGTATCATTTCAGTATTTATGTACATATTTACAGTCATTATACATTAATGACAAGTTTTGTTGCTAATACATAACTGTGTTAGCTATGGGGGAATTACAGGAGCATAAGAAAGCTGTTGTTTATTATTATTGTTAGTCTTCACACTACACCGCTTGTTACTTAATCTCATACGTTATCTACTGGAAGCCAAACATGGATGAAGTGCAAGAATTTCAGATATTTAATCATTTGTAATAAGATGATTATCATTAATGCAGCGTGAGATTTATCTGTAAATGACTCAGCCTTTATCATAGTCTAAGATATAATGGTCTAGTGTGTGTCCCTGTATTTGTCCACACACTTTACTTCCCTAAACTCCTATACAAGCCCAACTGTTAGAGATACTTGTAGCCAAGTTGTATTTGAGCTGTGACAATCCCTCTCTGTCTGCTGATTTTGTTGCTTGCTTCATGTTTTGTTTGACACATTTCGTATTAACTAACAATGGCTTAGCTAGTTTGTTTGCACTGTTCAGCTTTGTTCAAATTCATCAGAGTTCTCGTCTATTAACACTTTTAAGGGACCTATCTGAAAGCTCACGATTTTGTTCAACATTGTCTTTATTTACTGCAATCTTTGAAGGTGTATCAAGTTTATCATGTTCCTGCAGTCTAATGTGAAAGGAAATCTACAACATTTTAATTTTGACCCCCCTTATTAAGCATGTACACGTATCATAGTCTGGCTTCTGAGCAAACACGTTATTACTTGATTATAGCTAGTTAATGCTAGTAGTGAGGAAAGGGAGTCTGAAATAAGCTGTCTACTTCGGTATTGTAAATAATTTTGTGCTGCCCGTATTCTTAACAGTTCATCTTGCTGGTAACATACTGCTCTCACATTCAACACTAATCCTAACTTCCTTAAAAACAAATATTGTCAACTGGTTTCTCATTGTCGGGGACAGGAAGCCTGTGAGGTTTATTGATGTTTACCTAGGCCAACGACTGACCTTGCTCAGGATACAACCCACAACAGTTGTCTAACTCCCGGGCCCCACCTGTTCTGCTAGGTGAAGAGCGAAAAGTGTAAGGTTACTTGCCATAATGTCTGGTATTGTGACGAGGTAAACCCGGACCATTCGGCTCTCACCAGCCTGTACCACACCACGCCTTGCATATTTTCTACCAGAATTTATCCAAGGACCATTACTTATTTATTGGTTACCTTATCTTGGCCTGGACGAGGATAGGAAGCCGGCGGTAGTCAAAGTTCCCCCCCCCCCCTTTAGGAGGCCTGGTCGAGGACCGAGCCGCGGGGACTCGAAGCCACGAAATCTTCGCAATGTAACCCCCCCCCCCATTTGTCCTGATAATGTTATCGAGCTGGATTTTGAAATTGATCAGTTTTGTCATTTACAGCTTGGGTGGGTAGGCGGTGCCACGGGTTTATATATGAGGAGGCCTGGTCGACGACCGGGCCGCGGGGACGTTAAGCCCCGGAAGCACCTCAAGGTGCTTCCTGAGAAGCACTTGAGAAGCACCTTGAGAACACTTCCTTCCTTCGGAAGCACCTCAAGGTGCTTCCACCCATACCTCAAGGTATGGGTGGAAGAGCATCTCCTGCCTTGTGCCCACATTGTGGCATGCAGACCTCTAACACCTTGCTCCTTGTTCCTGTTACATCTGACCTTCATAACGAAGTGGTCTGGATCAATATCCTCCAAATTGTCCAGTATTTTAAGAGTTTCGATAAGCTTAGCCTGCCATGTCTTAAGTGTGGAGTGTTGTTAGTCGTGGGGCCCTCAACCGTTCCTGGTGTGGTAGTCGACTTAGTTGTGGAATGATCAACGTCGCCTGGTGCTGAACTTTCACCACCGCAGGTACGTGTGTCTCAAGATGAGGTCTCTATGCTTGCATATAATAATCCACATGTGGGGGCCGCCCCACAAATTTTTACAGTTGCACAAATACCTTCTTTCCTTCAAGTCCAGGTATGTTTGACTATTAAGTTTTTTACTGCAGCTGCCACTCGTGCAACATTCAGTGGCTGGAGGAGTGACTCAAGGAGCCTTATACCTGCTTGATGGGGTTCTGGGAGTTCTTCTACTCCCCAAACCGGCCCGAGGCCAGGCTTGACTTGTGAGAGTTTGGTCCACCAGGCTGTTGCTTGGAGCGGCCCGCAGGCCCACATACCACCACAGCCCGGTTGGTCCGGCCTTTATTCGTCTATGTGCTGCAGGTAATGTTGTTGATCTGGGTGTGTGTGACGCGCACTGTTATGCCCCACATGCAACTGTGCCTGTCATTTCTCATCGCTACTAATGTGGTCCTCAAAGCCCTTAACCATGTTTAAGGTTGAACATAAATTCTTTGATTTATGAATTGTGTAGCAAACAGGTAAATATATTAAGAGTTAAATCAACAGCGTGTTTGTAACACATGTCTGTATAACATTACTCACACAATATAGAGCACAAGTATAATACAAAACCTGCGCATTAACTTTATAATATATAAAAAAAACTCCGAGTTACTTTCACCGACATTAATGTTTATCCTTACACAGTCATGCTCTGGTTATAATGTACATTACACATTACTCTCTCGCATCAGATCCGCCTCAAACTACCCTTGCAGGCGGGCTCTGGCAATAATGTCTTCCCTCAACCATCCTAAAATCTGATCATAATAAGATTTGCGTTCATATTCAATTGCATTGTACATACGTAAGCACGCAATTCATCTCTAGTGCGTAATTAAGGCAAGAATGAAGTAGTACAAGCGACCTGTGGCCTCCAGCCCTCACGTGTACTATCCACCTCTTGCCTAGTTCTTGTTTACAATATAATAATTGTTCTGACCAGAACTTGTGTTTTCCCCTGGTAGCAAAATAAACTTTTCTGGAGGTGGTGGTGAACGCGACGGTATTGTCGACTGGTGGTTGAACTATCAATAAAGACATTAGATTATTCCTCCGCTGTTGTTGTTGCTGTTGTTAAAGATTCGCTACCTGTAACAAGAAGTTCCAAGTAGCACGGGCTATTGTGAGCCCGTAGTGGATGTTAGATATTCCTCCGCGCTTAATTAACATGCCACTGGTTAATTAATACCCGTATATACTAATGTCAACTGAAAATAAACCTGGGATGATATTGATGCTTCCCCAAGAGACTTGGAGATGGAGTCAAACTGCCACCTGCTGCCTTATGGGCGCTCTGGCCTGCTTGATGGGGTTCTAGGAGTTCTTGTACTCCAAGCACAGCCCGGGGCCAGACTTGACTTGTGATAACTTGGTCCACCAGGCTGTTGCTTGGAGCGGCCCGCAGGCCCACATACCCACCACAGCCCGGTTGGTCCGGCACTTCTTGAAGGCTAAGAATGACTCATCTCACATGGCTCAAATTATTCCCTTACCATTAGTTAAATAATGTTGATGCCATAGAACAACCTCATGTCTTATACCAACATTATTTATGTCTTTTCTGATAAACAATTTATTCTTTAACATCCACATAATTATATTAGTAAATTAAGTGCGTAGTTGTTTAATTCGAGAGCGTCGCGTGACACAGCGAATGTCGACCCTTGAGTCAGCAACACTTTGCTTCTGGAAATTGGTCTAACATTATTTCTCTTATTCTTACATTCTGACAATTACACACACAATTATTCAATTAATGTAACGTATGTTTATTACGTTTTACAGTGAATGGTGCTGAACAGGTAGAGGAGAGAACTTGTGCATTACCTTGATGTCCAAGTTGTGTACCAGCACAATACTGTCAACACCCCCCTGGTGACTGTTCAACACTGTCAACACCCCCCTGGTGACTGTTCAACACTGTCAACACCCCCTGGTGACTGTTCAACACTGTCAACACCCCCTGGTGACTGTTCAACACTGTCAACACCCCCTGGTGACTGTTCAACACTGTCAACACCCCCCTGGTGACTGTTCAACACTGTCAACACCCCCTGGTGACTGTTCAACACTGTCAACACCCCCTGGTGACTGTTCAACACTGTCAACACCCCCCGGGTGACTGTTCAACACTGTCAACACCCCCCTGGTGACTGTTCAACACTGTCAACACCCCCCTGGTGACTGTTCAACACTGTCAACACCCCCCTGGTGACTGTTCAACACTGTCAACACCCCCTGGTGACTGTTCAACACTGTCAACACCCCCTGGTGACTGTTCAACACTGTCAACACCCCCTGGTGACTGTTCAACACTGTCAACACCCCCTGGTGACTGTTCAACACTGTCAACACCCCCTGGTGACTGTTCAACACTGTCAACACCCCCCGGTGACTGTTCAACACTGTCAACACCCCCTGGTGACTGTTCAACACTGTCAACACCCCCCGGTGACTGTTCAACACTGTCAACACCCCCCGGTGACTGTTCAACACTGTCAACACCCCCCTGGTGATGTTCAACACTGTCAAACACCCCCTGGTGACTGTTCAACACTGTCAACACCCCCTGGTGACTGTTCAACACTGTCAAAACCCCCTGGTGACTGTTCAACACTGTCAACACCCACCCCCTGGTGACTGTTCAACACTGTCAACACCCCCCTGGTGACTGTTCAACACTGCCAACACCCCCGGGTGACTGTTCAACACTGTCAACACCCCTGTGACTGTTCAACACTGTCAACACCCCCCCTGGTGACTGTTCAACACTGTCAACACCCCCTGGTGACTGTTCAACACTGTCAACACCCCCCTGGGGACTGTTCAACACTGTCAACA
>WNGS01052365.1:11118955-11132851 GCA_020271785.1 Procambarus virginalis
AAGTGACTGGTTCTGAAGCTGCACACGGAAATAACACATGAGACCAGGATTGATTGATCACCAGTTGATTGACAGTTTAGAAGCGGAACCAAAGAGCCAGAGCTCAACCCCCGCAAGCACAACTAGGTGAGTACAACAAGATGAGTACATGAGACCAGGAGTCATGGCAGGATGTGCAGAATACCCCCGTTGAAGAGCAGAGGTGCAACAGGTACTCTGAGAGAGAACTATCAACATCAGAGGCCCGAGACTGTTCAACACGCTTCCACTACACATAAGGGACATAACTGGCCGACCCCTCAGTGTTCAAGAGAGAACTATCAACATCAGAGGCCCGAGACTGTTCAACACGCTTCCACTACACATAAGGGGCATAACTGGCCGACCCCTCACAGTGTTCAAGAGAGAACTATCAACATCAGAGGCCCGAGACTGTTCAACACGCTTCCACTACACATAAGGGCCATAACTGGCTGACCCCTCACAGTGTTCAAGAGAGAACTATCAACATCAGAGGCCCGAGACTGTTCAACACGCTTCCGCTACACATAGGGACATAACTGGCCGACCCCTCACAGTGTTCAAGAGAGAACTCGATAAGCACCTCCAAAGGACACCTGATCAAGCAGGCTGTGATTCATACGTCAGGCTGCGAGCACACGTGTCTAACAGTCTGGTTGACCAGACGACCAACCGGGAGACCGGGCCGCGGGGGATGTTGATTCTTGGAACCGCCACAAGGTAGACAGGTGGTGGTGAGTAATGTTATACACTTATTAATACAAAACATTTAGCATTATGTTACGAACATTGAATTTTGTCACCCGATTGAATTTGTCAGCAAACAAAATTATATGTCACACTTCCAAGAATAATTGAAAGAGGAGTCAATACAAGTTGTAAGAACCCGAGAGAGTAAGGACACAGGGCAGCAGAGCAACAAGACCCACCAATCTTCACATTAATTGAAGAATTGTGATACCCGAGGCAAGGAAGACAACCCACCAGCCTCAGTTCAGCAGGTCCAGCCGCTCCTGCACCACACCCAGGACAGGCACCCTCCCCACAACCCACTAGCACACCCCCACTCCATGAGGCACTATGTCCCTCCCCCCCCCAACCCTTCATCCAAGTCCAGGAGGAAGCACGGCCATCTAAGGAACCCCCCCCCCCCACTGAGTGTTACGATCTCAGCCTGCAGGAGAAACGAGTCTCCCCCTTGAGAGTTATTCAGCAAGCCTGACCTAACTGGAAGGTCCAGGAATCATAGAGGCGATAATACATAGGTAAGATAGTTTGGTCGATTTAAATAAAAATTTGAGATTATGGGCAATGAACAAGAAAACAGATAAATGACTGGTTAGGAGATGTGGACAATTGGCTGGAGGCGTGAGGCTCGCTTTGGGAGGGCTTTGACCTCACTTGAGGCCAGACGTCGTAGGGGAAGGACGCGCTTCGTTGTGCTCCAGTCAGAAGGAGACCCCTAGCGATATTATCTCCAAGAGAAGAGAAGGTGCAGACGTTCCAGCTGTGGAATCGAGCTGGAGACGTTGCGGTCTCAAGTCCTGGACGGCGGGGAGAGTATTAAGCCGCCCAGAGACAGTTTTGTGGGCTGTGGGAAGCGCCCTGGTCAGACGTTGTCAGAGGGAACAGCGCCCTCAACCAAAAAAATCTGTGGTTTGTCTTTGGGGAAGAAGTTGCTGAGGACTTCGAAGCCAGCACAGAGGGAGTAGTTGATGAGACTCCAAGGTAGTGGAGGAGAGGACCCCAAGCTGTGAGGAGGAGTGTCACGTGCTTCTGTAGAGGTGGTGAAGTACCACAGTTATTCGAGGAAACTTTATGGTGCAGCAGCCAGGAGAGCTGTGGATGACCCTAGTGGGGAGTAGAGAAGCACCATAGTTGTCCAAGGAAACTTCATGGTAGCAGCCTGGAGGAGCTGCAGAGGATCCTGGTGGTCAAGCCCAGAAGAACCTGAAGAGATCAGGGTAGTGAACTTCCAGATGCGGAAGGGGGAGTTCTAAATGAGTACTTGTATGGAGGTGAGAGTGTTTGTCACTAGCGTGAACGACGCAGTGAGAGGCGAGTGATCGTTTGCCATCCTTGTACCGAGAAGTGTGTATACTAAGGTTTAGAGTTACAGTCGTAGGCAGGATTACCTACAGAGATGTTCTAGGACGGATAGAGTGATCGATTGATTCGTTGTATGTCACAGAACATTTATGCTGATATATTATATATATATATATATATATATATATATATATATATATATATATATATATATATATATATATATATATATGCACATACTTGCATGAACCACAAGAGAAGATTAACAATCTTTAGACAACACCCACCAGTGGGACTCGAACCCAGAAAGCACAACTATCTTCCAATAGCTGCCATAACTAGTATGCCTTAACCCACTACACCAAGTCAGACCCTTAAAAGAGATAGAGACTTCGAAGTATTTACCTCAAATATCTCCACCTCCCATATAGCATAGACACGAGTTCTCCCACATTGACAGTGGCTTGATGAAAAATCTCCTGTGATCTCCTAGTGGATTATAAGCACTCTATCGAGTTGTGGGTTGGGTGGTCCGCCAGCGATAACACCACCAAATCCAGCACCGCAACATGAGGCACCAAACATGGTCCACCAAGGAGGTGGACCATGTTTGGTTTGAGTTTTACTATTTGTTTAATAACATCCTCCCTGGTACCTGCTCAACTAGTCAACCTGTCCTCGTCCCCACCCACAGACTTGTTGGGCTGAAGGCATATTGTTAAGTTCCTCTTTAGTAAATACAGATATAAAATATTTATTAAAAATACTACTCATCTCTTCATCATTATCCGTTATCTGACCTGTCTCAGAGAATGGACCTATCCTTTCCCTAGTCTTAGTTCCATATAACTGAAAAAACCTTTAGGATTTGTCTTTGCTTGCCCGGCTATGCGAACTTCATAGTTTCTTTTTGCACTCATTTTTTTTAACATTCCTAACCAGCTGTACGAATTCCTGTTATAAACTGACTTCCACACTCTTAATCCTTTGAACCACGCTCTTTCTACCTATAAGGTTCTTCAGATCCTTTGTTATCCATTTTGGGTCATTAGTATTCGATCTGTTCAATATGTATGGTATACTACGTTCCTGGGCTTTGTTTAGAATATTCTTAAATAAGTTATATTTTGAATCCACATCGAAATCCCTTTTTACGTCACCTATCGCTGGGTTCATGTCTCGCTCCAAAACCGGCCCACACCCCATGCCCAAGACCTTCCAATCTATTTGATCCAAAATCAGCTTTTTGAAAATTGGCACTAACAGAATTTTCTCTTACAGATCTATTCCATTCTATGCTAAATTTGATTTCTTTGTGATCACTGTTCCCTAGCTCACTTCCTATTTCGATGTCATTAATTTGTGTTTCCCTGTTAGTTAACACTAAATCTAAAATATTATTTTCCCGCCTTGGTTACTTAATGTGTTGCGTAAGAAAGCAATCGTCAATTAATTCTATAAAATCTTCTGCTTCATTATTCCCTGTTCTGTTAAACCAATTTATTCCACTAAAATTAAAGTTACCCATGACACAAATACTGCTAGACCTAGATGCTCTAGATATTTCATCCCATAGGTGCTTTGCTTCCATCCTGTCTAAGTTTGGTGGCCTGTATATAACTCCCATTAAAGCCCACCATGGGCTCACACAACGCTTCCCAATTGACAGATTATGTTGACATTCACTCCACTCATACCAACTATACAGGCGGCGGCGGCTGCTGTTGTTGTTGTTGTTGTTGTTGTTGTTGCGGCGGCTGCTGCTGCTGCTGCTGCTGCTGCTGCTGCTGCTGCTGTTGTTGTTGTTGTTGTTGCGGCGGCGGCTGCTGCTGCTGCTGCTGCTGCTGCTGCTGCTGCTGCTGCTGCTGCTGCTGCTGTTGTTGTTGTTGTTGTTGCGGCGGCTGCTGCTGCTGCTGCTGCTGCTGCTGCTGCTGCTGCTGCTGCAGCTGCTGCTGCTGCTGCTGCTGTTGTTGTTGTTGCGGCGGCTGCTGCTGCTGCTGCTGCTGCTGCTGCTGCTGCTGTTGTTGTTGTTGCGGCAGCTGCTGCTGCTGCTGTTGTTGTTGTTGCGGCGGCTGCTGCTGTTGTTGTTGTTGTTGTTGTTGCGGCGGCTGCTGCTGCTGCTGTTGTTGTTGCGGCGGCTGCTGCTGCTGCTGCTGCTGCTGCTGTTGTTGCGGCGGCTGCTGCTGCTGCTGCTGCTGTTGTTGTTGTTGCGGCGGCTGCTGCTGCTGCTGCTGCTGCTGGAGCTTATGCAACCCGTCCTCGCAAATTTAATAAGTCAATATTGACTTATTAAATATGTGCATAGGTGACATACTTAACTTAATAGTTTCCCTTGAAAATCTTCATAGAAAACATCGACCTTACCTAACCTTGTTAGTATGTTAAGACAAGCATCTTATTGCTTCGTAATTACAATTATTACCTAACCTATACCTATAATAGGTTAAGTAATAATTGTAATTACGAAGCTATAAGATGCTTATTTTAACATACTAACAAGGTTAGGTAAGGTCGGTGTTTTCTATGAAGATTTTCAAGGGAAACTATTATGTTAAGTATGTCACCTATGCACGCAACTAATAAGTCAATATTGACTTATTAAATTTGCGAGGACGGGTTGGCTTATGTCACCGCCGACTCGCTGTCATCAGCAGGGTCGCTCCTTCCTCACCGCGAGTTTTTCTAACCAAACAAGGAGCAGCAGCCCTTCTACGTAGTTAACAGATGGAATGCATTAGGCAGTGATGTAGTGGAGGCTGACTCCATACACAGTTACAAACATAGATATGATAGAGCTCAGTAGGCTCAGAAACCTGTACACCAGTTGATTGACGGTTGAGAGGCGGGACCAAAGAACCAGAGCTCAACCCACACAAGCACAACTAGGCGAGTATGATCCTGTATTATCCAATGTTCAATTATTGGTATTAACAAAAGACCAACTTCCTATGTATAATATAATGTAAATGATTGTTCATGTACAAAATTCGCGCAGAGAATTGATTTTTACCTTTGTCAAGCTGCCTTTTGTGCCTTCTGTAATACTTTTTTGCGCTACTGCTCACAGGATGAGTATGGGGCTCACAATACACTACTGCTCACAGGATGAGTATGGGGCTCACAATACACTACTGCTCACAGGATGAGTATGGGGCTCACAATAAACTAGCAGCCTCCGCGGTAACAATCAAATCAATTGAGTGGCTCAGAGAATGTTTTCAACCTTAAGACTACTAACCATGGGATATCTACGAAAATCTCTAAACTAAAGTCCAACTCCACCCCATCCCCTCCTTCCCTTCCCTTCCATCATCAAACACAACCACCAATGGTAATTGTGTTCTTCCCTGGAAAGACCAGCGAGGATCACAAAGGGCACACACAATGGGACATTAACTGCAATACTCGTGGAGCTCTTGTTGATTATGTATACAAAATTAGACAGTGATCAGCACTGATTCAAAAGCAGCATTGCAAAGCCTTAGTAAAAATCGGGCAGAAAAGCTTGCGATAGTCACTGATATTAGAGAGCTGTGAGAGCACTTACCAACCATGAAGAGTCGTCAAGTTTCTTTGGATCTCCTCCCATGTTGGAATATGTGGAAATGAACGAGCAGATGTGCTGGCTGCTGAAGGAGACCATACTGAATACTTCATACCCAAGACTTCTACAAATTAGAGGTATTGTTTGTCAGGCAACATCACCTTGACAAGGTAACTGAGGAAAGGAGGATAGAAGCACAAACCAGTGAATCTGTACGATGGTACAACATGGTTGCAGCTGGCAATCCCAATCATTATGGACGAAGAGGAGGAGGACGAGGGAAAGAATCAGTAACAGCGAGAATCCGTCTTGGATACAAAGATCCATCGAGATTCGGAATGGAAACAACAGTTGATCAGCGGAGTTGCAGAATCTGTGATGAGAGTGATGGACACCGCCTTGACCACTATCTACGTCAACGTAAACACCTGAGAGACATTAGAAATGTGTGTACAATAATAAACCCCACAACGAGTTAGGAAAACTTTATTTGTCAAATATTGATATTGTTCTTAAAAAGATTCCCCCAATTTGCACCCGCAAGATAACGCAAGACTTTAAGGGTTGACAGATGTTAATCTTCTTGTTTGAGGAGCTGTTCACTTGAGACAGTTAAGCAAGTCCCAGCTGTGTCTGGATACAAGTGACAGGATGAACAACCCAGCGGGTTTTCTTCCAATTGGGGAGTGTTGTACATGCTGCTATGGCGTTGTGTCCACTCACAGGATGAGTGGCGCTGCCCAATACTGTCACTATGGCGGTGTGTCCACTCACAGGATGAGTGGTGCTGCCCAATACTGTCACTATGGCGGTGTGTCCACTCACAGGATGAGTGGCGCTGCCCAATACTGTCACTATGGTGGTGTGTCCACTCACAGGATGAGTGACGCTGCCCAATACTGTCACTATAGCGGTGTGTCCACTCACAGGATGAGTGGCGCTGCCCAATACTGTCACTATGGTGGTGTGTCCACTCACAGGATGAGTGACGCTGCCCAATAAACTCGCCCCTCGGGGCAATATTTAAACAATTTAATTAGACTTCAACTGCTGCTGGAGGAATTTTCTCCAGCTCGTGTGCCTGCAGGAGACCACGCCGCATCGGAATCTAATGTGTGTATCCTTCCATGGAACAGGTTTTGCATCGCAAAACCAATGTATTTATAATATATTATTGCAAATTATATAACGGTAAATACACAGAAAGGGTGATTATGCTGTCCAACAACTGTAATGTATTGTTTACTATATTTGTAGTTCTTTCTCCTTCCCTCTCTCCAGCTGATGGTTCTTCACCTCACTTTCCGAGAGGGACACTATTATTTATATAATATATATATATATATATATATATATATATATATATATATATATATATATATATATATATATATTTATTTATATATATATTATATATATATATATATATATATATTATATATATATATATATGGTGTATACTGGCAGCAGGTTTTCTTTTAAATATGTCTCATTGAATATGACCGCATATTCTGTATTTACTATCTTCTGATTTAGGGCTTCTATCCCTCTAACTATTCTCTTAGCATCAGGGCTTAGCTGAAATAGGAGTTCTCCAAAACTCATTTTCGTAATTTCAGGGTGAAGAAAAGAGGTGAATTACTATAGAATATATTACACTTATTTATACAATTTGCACAACGTTTCGAACCTCCATGGTTCATTCTCAAGTGAAGAGATTTTACAATTCTGGTTGATTTTATACCCGCACTGGGTCAGGTGATAAGACAATAAAGGTGAAAACATAGGAGGATACATGTGGGGTGAAACATAAGAATAGAGGTAACTGCAGCGGCCCATACGAGGCAGCTCGTATCTACATACAAAGATTAATCCAGTGTAATTGGCCTGTTATGTTGAACATTGTCTTCTGTGTTGGCATCGTTATGTTCTGGTCTTGTCCTTACTCTCATGGTAGGTAGAGTAAATAGTTCCGTGATTTGGGTGTTCATGGTAGGTTGTTCTATTCTTCCAATAAAATTATTCTTCCAATAAAATTAAAATAAAATTATATTACAAATCAATCATGCACAGTGAACATATAAAAGAGGAAAGAATAATGAAAGAAATAATCCGTAAAGGAGTAAAAAGCATTACTCCTAACCAAAACATAGACCTGATAATATTCTACAAAACCAAGAAGACTTCCGAATTCCTTATCAAAAACAGCCCGAAGCCGACAGAGAACCCTCTACAACAGTCAAGCGTTGTATACATGTACACTTGCCCCCACGAAGGATGTAACCTTCAATCTAAGTACATAGGTATGACGTCGACCAAGCTGACGAGGCGTTTGACATGCCATCTTCAATCCGGTGCCCCTAGGAATCACATGAGACAAGCCCATGACATCACCCTAACAAGAGAAATGTTGAACAAAAAATACATGCATAATAGACAAAACCCAAGATGCAAGAAGATTACAAATTCTTGAAGCAATTCACATAAGAATAAATATATATATATATATATATATATATATATATATATATATATATATATATATATTATATATATAAATGTTGTACCTAGTAGCCAGAACGCACTTCTCAGCCTACTATGCAAGGCCCGATTTCCCTAATAAGCCAAGTTTTCATGAATCAATTGTTTTTTGACTACCTAACCTAACTTTTTCGGCTACCTAACCTAACCTAACATATAAAGATAGGTTAGGTTAGGTAGGGTTGGTTAGGTTCGGTCATATATCTATGTTAATTTTAACTCCAATAAAAAAATTTACCTCATACATAATGAAATGGGTAGCTTTATCATTTCATAAGAAAAAAATTAGAGAAAATATATTAATTCAGGAAAACTTGGCTTATTAGGCAAATCGGGCCTTGCATAGTAGGCCGAGTACGACGTTCTTGCTACTAGGTACAACATTATATATATATATATATATATATATATATATATATATATATATATATATATATATATATATATATATAATATATATATATATATATATATATAATATATATATATATATATATATATATATATATATATATATATATATATATATATATATATATATATATATGCGGAAAAACCACAAAGAATTGGAGAAAGGGGGGTGAACGTTTCGGCTTATTAAGGCCGTTGTCAACACATGACTGAGTACGACGCTTCCGTCGTACGAAAGCCGAAACGTTCACCCCCCTTTCTCCAATTCTTTGTGGTTTTTCCGCATACAAATGATCAGTGTTTAGTGATCGTCAATTGCATATATATTATATATATATATATATATATATATATATATATATATATATATATATATATATATATATATATATATATGGGGATTTCAAGAAATTGTTTAACAGCTTTCTCTTACACTTATTTTAATTGGTTACCCAAACACGAAGCCAATATGTTGGTGGGGGGGGGGAGCCATATCAAGCCAAGTTGGAGCATTTTGCTCTCTTGACTCTCGTAATTAATTAAATTGTCAGGGGAAAGCGCCAAGCCATTACAACTTTATAGCACTGAGAAAGGGTCGGGGTAAGGATTTGGAATGGGACAAGGGGAAGGAATGGTGCCCAACTACCTTGATGGTCGGGGATTGAACGCCGACCCGCATGAAGCGAGACCGTCGCTCTACCGTCCGTTCAAAGCGGCTGTAGTAAGTATGCTCCTTGAAATAGGATTTAAAATATACATATACAGCATTATATGGCTATATAATACTGTATCAAAACCTGGTGGACCGACACACCGCCACATTCGGAATGGGGGGGGGGGAGTTCTGTTAATTATTGTGATGTGTACTCTGCTGACGTTGTTATGGAGTTTACTTGGTATGTAACTGTCAACCTTCGTGATAATGATCACTTAATAGATGAATGATAAAGATTAAGCCATCCAAAAGGTGGCACGGGCATGAATAGCCCGTAACTTCACTTAATAATTATTCTCCGTATGATATGGTGTCCGCCTGTGCCACCTGACTCTCGGGTGCTGTAGGGATAGCAGTAGAGTAGCCTCTCCCAACCCTTCGCCGCACTAAACTATAGTCATCGATTCACGAAGACTGCCGCTAGAGCGCGATAAGCAAGTCCAGTGCCTAGGATAATGTTTCTAACTCAAGTATATAATGGTTGGCTAGGCCCCTGGACACCACCATTTGGTCACCATTTGGTCCGGGAGACATCTCCCGTCACGCAGGGTGCAGTCGCACCTCCACAGATCTCCAGTATCATCTCTCGATACTGTTAATGGCTCATAAGGGCCACCACTTACGGGCTATTCATGCCCGTGCCACCTCTTGGGTGGCTTAATCTTTAACAACAACCCTGGACACACACCAGAGCACCACTCCTGTGCCAGTAAGGTCACTACGGGCTCACCATGGCCCCTGCTACTTGGAACTTGTTCCGAATAGCTGAATCTATAACAACCACCACCCCTGGACACAGTAAATGCCGGTAGGGGTTGTAGAGGGAACTAGTCATCACCCCCATACAACATCACCACAAACTATACAAGTGTGATGTACACGTTGCCAGTGTTGTCTATGAACTTGCATCTTACACAGGATAAAGTACCAACACTTTATAAACAACATTACAACATAGTGTAGGGAAAGTGCTGCCATTAAACACTACACCATCAAAAAAGACTTTAAAAAAATTCGGTATTATTACCATACCAGCTGCTGATGTTTTAGATTTAGCTACTCAGAACGAAATGTCCATGTAGCACGGGCTATGGTGAGCCCGTAATTGAGTTCGGTTATTCGCGATAACCTTGTTTCTGTGTTATTTGGGTCAAAGTTGTAAATGGAGGTGGGCATTCCTCCTTTTCCCCTTTAGGGAAAAAGTTGGAAATACCAGCTAGGTTGTTAACTAATGTGTATTGTTGTGCCCATTACCCTCACTTCCCTGACCTCTCCACACCCTCACCCCCTCCCCACACTCCTCCAACATTGTGTCCTTTATAAGCCCTTGCTGGAGCACTTCGTAAGACGGGAGACATCTCCCGTCACGCAGGGTGCAGTTGCACCTCCACAGATCTCCAGTATCATCTATTGATACTGGTAATGGCTCAAAAGGCCCACCACTTACGGGCTATTCATGCCCGTGCCACCTTTTGGGTGGCTTAATCTTCATCAATCAATCACTTCGTAATATTTCGCGGGAAGGGAAGGGAACTTTCAGGGGAAAGCGCCAAGCCATTATATAGCACTGGAAGGGGGTCAGGATAAGGATTTGGGATGGGACGGGGGGGGGGGGGGAAGGAATGCTGCCCAACCACTTGGATGGTCGGGGATTGAACGTCGACCTGCATGAAGCGAGACCGTCGCTCTACCATCCAACTCACGATGCACTTCGTATATTGCATAAATCCCCTTACAATATCAAATGTCACCTCCAAATAATGTCTACTATTAATTCTCTCTCTACATTGTTGTTAGCACTTTTCTACTATTTCTTAATACTGTAACATAATACTGTTACGTAATACTGTAACACCCACTGTGTTACAGTATTATTACTAGCAATATAATTTACTGTTAAAACATTTAGCACAAGATATTTCTTTGACAAACTGCCGGGGGACATGATGCCACAGTTCAGTCTCTAACAGTCTCCGTGGTGTAGTGGTAAGACACTCGCCTGGCGTTCCGCGAGCGCTATGTCATGGGTTCGTATCCTGGCCGGGGAGGATTTACTGGGCGCAATTCCTTAACTGTAGCCTCTGTTTAACGCAACAGTAAAATGTGTACTTGGTTGTAACAACGATTCTTGGCGGCGGGGATCGTATTCCAGGGAACTGCCCGAAACGCTACGCGTACTAGTGGCATGCCAGTGAACATTATGTCAGTGTTATTTGTTGCTCTCTTAACAGCCCGAAATACATAATAAAAATATTGTCGTTTATTGAGAAAATCTGCAGGATTTTCTGTGATGACGATTCAAACCTATGTGGTGGGTAGCCCCAGGCAAGCGGGACTACCCACCACATTACTGTGTAATGACGCGTATTCTTATCACACTCATTATGTTAATTACGAAATATTTTCCAACCTCCAACATCCCAGTAGCTCAAGTTTCGTCTAGAAAAATTTCTATTTTACAATACTGTACTTGCTTCATGGCGTCTCTTTTTCATTATTAATCTTTTAATTTTGTTTAATTATCGTGAATTTATATTTATTATTCACAAGAATGACTACAGGCGTTCTGGTGGGTCAATTCTGGCGGCATCCGTCCCACAACACTTATCACATGCTCAGCTGCATGTGCAAATTTGATGCTGATAAGTACTTGCAGTTTGTAGATTAGTGACGCTGTGTACCACCTGACACTGCCGGGGGACGGGCCGGGGACGGGCCGGGGGACGGGCCGGGGGACGGGCCGGGGACGGGCCGGGGGACGGGCCGGGGGACGGGCCGGGGGACGGGCCGGGGGACGGGCCGGGGGACGGACATGTGAACGGACTTCCCTTCACCTATGCCTCTCCTTCCTCTTTACTCCTCCCCCCCCCCAAAAGCCGGTCGGCCAAGCGGACAGCACGCTGGACTTGTGATCCTGTGGTCCTGGGTACGATCCCAGGCGCCGGCGAGAAACAATGGGCAGAGTTTCTTTCACTCTATGCCCGTTACCTAGCAGTAAAATAGGTACCTGGGGTTGTCAGCTGTCACGGGCTGCTTCCTGGGGGTGGAGGCCTGGTCGAGGACCGGGCCGCGGGGACACTAAAAGCCCCGAAATCATCTCAAGATAACCTCAATAAAAAAAAGGGGGACGGACCGGGTGTAATAACCCTGAACTCTTGTAATAGTTCTGAACACTACCCCCGTTGTAATTTTCTCTCTCTCTTCACTCAATACCCCAGCTTAACACTGTTACAATCCAGTATGACCCCTCACTGGACTGCCACGAATATAAGAGGAATAATAAATGAGGAAGATACATCAAGGACCAGGTTATTAATTTATAAAAAATAATAAAAAAATCATTAAAACACTGCCACCACCTTCCCGACCACCATACCTGAATGTGTCTACCACCGATCCCCCAGGAAGACAAGGGATCAGTAATCATGGACTCCCGGGTAATATGAACTTCAGTAATAAATTTTGGGAATTAGTTTGTTTAATTTACTTTGTTTCCTAAATCCAAGGGCAATTTTAATATCTATTAAATGGAAGAGAACCTGGGGGTTTCCAATTCAACACATAAAAATGACAAAGTTGAGAAATATATCAAAGGGGAGTTAAGTGAATACCACTGGACAAGTTATACAATTTATTTTATGAAACATGCAAATTAAGAAAATTTGAACCTATACCCTATTCTATTCCCCTAGAGGCACAATGGATATCTACTGAGGACATGAAACAAGTGCACAATACCTTAAAACCGCACTGAGGCCGAGATGTTGATGGCTGCCCTCAGCCTTTGGATGTGGGCTTGTCCCCTATCCCAACACACTCCCTAGACACACTACTGAAATATTGTTTTACCAGCTTACCGGTGGAAAGGATTGCTCCTCCCACCATCTAATACAACCCTAGGGTTCCACCCCTTATTTGGCAATGGCCAACCATTTAACACTAGGCCTGAGGTCTGGCTCTCTAGGGCCAATAAGGGCTTGGCACTTATCTACCGCCAATCACCTTCCATGATCTGCCGTGGAAGGATACATGAATTCTTGAAGATTGAGTCAGCTCTCTCCAGCTATGTGAAGGGGACAAGGTGCCACGGTATTGGACACCCGAGCCTAGTGTACCTCGAGCAATGTTTACAAAACTGATAAATTATGTTCAAGCCTGTCTCCTCCAAGATAAAGAGTAGGACATTTGACTCGCCTGGTATGGGGGAGGAACCGGTGAGAGGAGAAGAGAGGGAATTGAGAGGGGGATGGAGAGGGAAATCTGAGTGGGGAAGTAAGGGTACCACGAGGCCCGCTAGCCAGACCTCTCTCAGGTCAACCTTAACATCTGCCGAAAGGGGGGGGGGAAGAGGAGGAGACGAATGACGGGCAAGGGAAGGGGAGAAAGGGAGAAGGAAGGAGGGGAGAACCAATGATCTGAGCACCAGATCATTACACGGGGATGGGACACACTGGAGTGCATGCTCCCACAACCAGCCCTACGAGTAACAAGCTACTGTGCTGCACCCACCACACGTGACACTGTCTACGGAAGTAAATAACCGCGATGGTTTTCAACAAAAAGGTATTAAAGAAATGAACCACATGATGACTGTAGATGGTTCACGCTTCATCTT
>WNGS01052365.1:11133851-11146683 GCA_020271785.1 Procambarus virginalis
AAGTACCAACACTTTGTAAACAACATACAACACAGTGTAGGGAAAGTGCTGCCATTAAACACTACACCATCAAAAAGACTTTAAAAAATTCGGTATTATTACCATACCAGTGCTGATGTTTTAGATTTAGCTACTCAGAACGAAATGTCCATGTAGCACGGGCTATGGGAGCCGTAATTGAGTTCGGTTATTCGCGATAACATTGTTCTGTGTTATTTGGGTCAAAGGTGTAAATGAGGTGGGCATTCCTCCTTTCCCCTTTAGGGAAAAAGGTGGAAATACCAGCTAGGTTGTTACTAATATGTATTGTTGTGCCCATACATACTACCTCACTTCCCTGACTCGCCACACCCTCGCCCCCTCCCCACCACTCCTCCAACATGGTGTCCTTTATAAGCCTTGCTGGAGCACTTCGTAATATTCGCGGGAAGGGAAGGGAACTTTCAGGGGAAAGCGCCAAGCCATTATATAGCACTGGGAAGGGGGTCAGGATAAGGATTTGGGGATGGGACGGGGGGGGGGAGGAATGCTGCCCAACCACTTGGATGGTCGGGGATTGAACGCCGACCTGCATGAAGCGAGACCGTCGCTCTACCATCCAACTCACGATGCACTTCGTATATTGCAAAATCCCCTTACAATATCAAATGTCACCTCCAAATAAGGTCTACTATTAATTCTCTCTCTACATTGTTGTTAGCATTTTGTACTATTCTTAATACTGTAACATAATACTGTACGTAATACTGTAACACCCACTGTGTTACAGTATTATTACTAGCAATATATTTACTGTTAAAACATTTAGCACAAGATATTTCTTTGACAAACTGCCGGGGGACATGATGCCACAGTTCAGTCTCTAACAGTCTCCGTGTGTAGTGGTGTAAGACACTCGCTGGCGTTCCGCGAGCGCTATGTCATGGGTTCGTATCCTGGCCGGGGAGGATTACTGGGCGCAATCCTTAACTGTAGCCTCTGTTAAACGCAACAGTAAAATGTGTACTGGGATGAAAAAACGATTCTTGGCGGCGGGGATCGTATTCCAGGGACCTGCCCGAAACGCTACGCGTACTAGTGGCATGCCAGTGAACATTATGTCAGTGGTTTTGTTGCTCTCTTAACAGCCGAAATACATAATAAAAATTTGTCGTTTATTGAGAAATCTGCAGGATTTTCTGTGATGACGATTCAAACCTATGTGGTGGGTAGCCCAGGCAAGCGGGACTACCACCACATTACTGTGTAATGACGCGTATTCTTATCACACTCATTATGTTAATTACGAAATATTTCCAACCTCCAACATCCCAGTAGCTCAAGTTTCGTCTAGAAAAATTTCTATTTTACAATACTGTACTTGCTTCATGGCATCTCTTTTTCATTATTAATTTTTAATTTTGTTTAAATTATCGTGAATTTATATTTATTATTCACAAGAATGACTACAGGCGTTCTGGTGGGTCAATTCTGGCGGCATCCGTCCCACAACACTTATCACATGCTCAGCTGCATGTGCAAATTTGATGCTGATAAGTACTTGCAGTTTGTAGATTAGTGACGCTGTGTACCACCTGACACTGCCGGGGGACGGGCCGGGGACGGGCCGGGGGACGGGCCGGGGGACGGGCCGGGGGGGACGGACATGTGAACGGACTTCCCTTCACCTATGCCTCTCCTTCCTCTTTACTCCTCCCCCCCCCCCAAAAGCCGGTCGGCCAAGCGGACAGCACGCTGGACTTGTGATCCTGTGGTCCTGGGTACGATCCCAGGCGCCGGCGAGAAACAATGGGCAGAGTTTCTTTCACCCTATGCCCCTGTTACCTAGCAGTAAAATAGGTACCTGAGTGTTAGTCAGCTGTCACGGGCTGCTTCCTGGGGGTAGAGGCCTGGTCGAGGACCGGGCCGCGGGGACACTAAAAGCCCCGAAATGATCTCAAGATAACCTCAAGAAAAAAGGGGGACGGACCGGGTGTAATAACCCTGAACTCTGGTAATAGTTCTGAACACTACCCCCGTTGTAATTTTCTCTCTCTCTTCACTCAATACCCCAGCTTAACACTGTTACAATCCAGTATGACCCCTCACTGGACTGCCACGAATATAAGAGGAATAATAAATGAGGAAGATACATCAAGGACCAGGGTTATTAATTTATAAAAAATAATAAAAAATCATTAAAACACTGCCACCACCTTCCCGACCACCCATACCTGAATGTGTCTACCACCGATCCCCCAGGAAGACAAGGGATCAGTAATCATGGACTCCCGGGTAATATGAACTTCAGTAATAAATGTTGGGAATTAGTTTGTTTAATTTACTTTGTTTACTTAAATCCAAGGGCAATTTTAATATCTATTAAATGGAAGAGAACATGGGGGGTTTCCAATTCAACACATAAAAATGACAAAGTTGAGAAATATATCAAAGGGGAGTTAAGTGAATACCACTGGACAAGTTATACAATTTATTTTATGAAACATGCAAATTAAGAAAATTTGAACCTATACCCTATTCTATTCCCCTAGAGGCACAATGGATATCTACTGAGGACATGAAAACAAGTGCACAATACCTTAAAACCGCACTGAGGCCGAGATGTTGATGGCTGCCCTCAGCCCTTTGGATGTGGGCTTGTCCCCTATCCCAACACACTCCCTAGACACACTACTGAAATATTGTTTTACCAGCTTACCGGTGGAAAGGATTGCTCCTCCCACCATCTAATACAGCCCTAGGGTTCCACCCCTTATTTTGGCAATGGCCAACCATTTAACACTAGGCCTGAGGTCTGGCTCTCTAGGGCCAATAAGGGCTTGGCACTTATCTACCGCCAATCACCTTCCATGATCTGCCGTGGAAGGATACATGAATTCTTGAAGATTGAGTCAGCTCTCTCCAGCTATGTGAAGGGGACAAGGTGCCACGGTATTGGACACCCGAGCCTAGTGTACCTCCGAGCAATGTTTACAAAACTGATAAATTATGTTCAAGCCTGTCTCCTCCAAGATAAAGAGTAGGGACATTTGACTCGCCTGGTATGGGGGAGGAACCGGTGAGAGGAGAAGAGAGGGAATTGAGAGGGGGATGGAGAGGGAAATCTGAGTGGGAAGTAAGGGTACCACGAGGCCCGCTAGCCAGACCTCTCTCAGGTCAACCTTAACATCTGCCGAAAGGGGGGGGGGAAGAGGAGGAGACGAATGACGGGCAAGGGGAGGGGAGAAAGGAGAAGGAAGGAGGGGAGAACCAATGATCTGAGCACCAGATCATTACACGGGGATGGGACACACTGGAGTGCATGCTCCCACAACCAGCCCTATGAGTAACAAGCTACTGTGCTGCACCAACCACACGTGACACTGTCTACGGAAGTAAATAACCGTGATGGTTTTCAACAAAAAGGTATTAAAGAAATGAACCACATGATGACTGTAGATGGTTCACGCTTCATCTTCAAGTAGTTGAGTAAAAAATAATCTGAAACCAGCATCAGGCATGTTTAAAGGAGCTGCAACTTTCTGCGAGCCAGTATACACCAACCCTTGGTAAAACAGGTTGTGTGTTCTTATTTGTAGGAGCTCGAGCGAGCCAAAGACAGATGGGGGGCGGGGGGAAGGTTGACTGAAGGAGGGTGTCCTGGCCAGTGTGTGAGGACACCGTCAGCCTCACACTGAGCTACATGGTGTACACACACACACACACCTGCCGGCCACTCTCCACGACCTTCCAAGGTCGCCACCATTGTTCTCGTCAACTCTTAGTTGTGTCTGTGTCTGTGCAGAAGATAGAGAGGTTCTATGGACTGGTGAAGCTCCATTCTGTGGACAACGCGGGCTCGCCAAGTCCATACATGATTAGGTTCAATTTTTATTTTTTGTTCAGGGGATTTTCGAAAAACAATCTTAAAGGGCTAGACCTATGGGAATATTAAGAGCATATTGGCGACAGTTTAAGTTCTGTGGACGTATCATTAAGATCAAGCATAAAGGGCGCAATTCAATAGAAGGGAAGCATCCAGATTAACCTTTATACTCAAAACATCACACTGGATCAACAAGATCATGGCTAATCCAGCGTTCCAGGATGCCCATTAGAAGATTGGCCAGTAGAAGACCTGTGACACCATCACTGCATCAATATACTGCACTCCCTGCATGACTCATCACAACTCATCACATGGGTAATGAGTTGGTATCACACTGTTGAGGTGTTGCTGCAGGAACTGCGCATCATCCTCTCACTTCACGAGCCTACAGGTACAGTCACGGGTATCCACTACAGTGGGCCTATGAATTAGACAGGGTACACAGAGCACGAAGATTGACCAAGAATGGTAAGCCACCTGACCAGTATTGGTTTGGTGGGGTGTATGCGCGCCCCAGCACGTTCAGGGTGTGGGAGCCGAACCCTGTGGAGTGTTACGAGTGCTGTGGCAGTGGCCACATAGCTAAGCACTGCTGGTGCCCCACACCCAAGTGTGCTCTTTGTTCCGGTCCTCATGCACTGAAGGACTGTCAGTATAAGAAGACCAGAGACCAAAGAAAGCAGGAATAGGAGCAACAGAACACTGTAACAGAAGCAGGGGCAACAACCTGAATCTGTGGCTCCATCTAAACCGCCGCTGAAGTGTTTCAGATGTGGTACGGAAGGAGTCACCATCTGGCACTCAGACTGTACCAAACGGCCAGCCTCCCTTGGCACAAGGAGGCAAGTGCCCGAGACACAACAAGTGCCTACTGATGCCGGCTCTAGTACTGTTGACCCATCCCATAGTGGTGACAGTACCAGCAACGCCCCTGACAACACACAACAGCCTGAGACAACAGTTAAAGGACAGTTGGCAACCTTGCAAGCACAGTTAGCAGAACTGACAAACTATACAGAGGCTATGTCAAGCTCCTCCACAAGAGATACAGCAGCCTCCACACTGCTGTGTCACAGCCGTGGCCCGCGTTGGTAAAGGTTCCTGCGGTGGTGGTGGTGACGACGGCGGCGGCAGCAGCAGCGGCGGCGGCGGCGACAGCAGCGGCGGCGGCGGCGGCAGCAGAGATAAGAGCGACAACGGAGGCGGTGGCAGCGACGTCGTCAATCAACTCAGGGATGACAGCAGTGTTAGTGACACAGAAACATTAACTGGAAGAGGAAGTCGATCTGCATCAGCATATTTTAAAATGATTCATGACCTTAACGAACGCACTCAAGCCAAGTACAAGACTGAAAAAAGATAATATTCTGAGTGACAGTAATTATGCCATACGACTTACAGAGAACATTCATTCGTGGACCATCTCGAGTTGCACAGTGATCAAGAAACTGATGATGTCACCAGATGTTCTTGACGACACCAAACGTCAGGTTGGTGTGGCTCTTTACGTCGTAGAGTCACTTATTGACACATTGTGTAAGAGGGACGAGGACAACAGTGGGACCACCAGTCCCAGGGAGGAACAACACCAAGACGATGGCTGCTGTTGACACAAGAACCATTAGGTTTCTCAGTTGGAACATTCGTAGCATCAACAAAAGACTGAATGACCTAATTGCACATGTTACTGGTAACAACATAGATATAATTGCTTTACAGGAACCCTACACGTCCAACATGATAAACAAAACCCCACCAAAGATCAGAGGGTATGCATCCTATAACAACAGTAACGCCACAGGCCTATTAACATACGTCAGAAGTGATTTACCGCACATTCTTGTGAGCACGTCACACAATGTACACACACAGTACCATCACTTTCATGTACAAAGTACAGCAGGCCACTTCTCATTCCTCAACGTATATGCCAGAAGCCAGAAACTCAATTTAACATTGCTCCCAGATCTAGACAATCATGGGACAATATACATGGGAGATTTTAATGCTAGACATATTACGCTCTGAGACATTACTAACAACGATAATGGATGCAAATTTATCAAATATGTTTATGACAACAGATTAACTGTGTATACTACGGATACCCAAACTCATTTATAGGGAGGCAGACTTGATTATGTAATGGGTAAAAACCTTGTGCAAGATAGGATGGAATATTCGCTGGTAAATCACTTAGTTAGTGATCACTATGCAGTTTCTGTTTCCTATGAGGTACAGTGTGATGTATCTGATAGACATCAGAGACGGAAAATGAATATTCCATATGGCTTGCATGACCACTTTATTAATTGTATATCAAAATGGGATCAAGATTACACAATAACGAATGTGGAAGCCTTCTCCAGAGATCTCGTTGATACAATTACTACCTACTACGACACATGGGTGTGTTGGGGAACAGGTCGTAAGCCTAGCAGAAGTGGGCAACACCTGCCACCACCCAAGTGGGTCCTTGACCCCTGTGGGAGTATGTCTCCCAAGATCCTCCCACAGCTGACTTGAATGGCTCATTGCAGTGCACAGTGCACAGATCTTCGTGCACAAAGCCTATTTCCCTTAATCCTGGATAGTTTTCTGGCATGTTGGGTATCTCCAGAATGCCCATTTAACCAGGAATACTTTCGTAATACGTAGGCCGCCGTATGTCCAGGCAGGAAGTAGATACAAGGGAGTTAAGCATACTGCCCACCAAGGGTCAGTGAGTACATGGCTGGTGCCCGCGTGGGACCGAGGGGAGACGCCAGCAGCGTCTGACCTCTGGGGTCAAGCGGCGCGATGTTGAATAACAGCTATGACGTGTTCATGACATCACTCCTGCTACTGCTCATCGAACGAGCTAATATGATTGGTTCCCGCTCATTTGCTGCAATGCTATTGGTCAAATTGTAACTCCTTTTGTGTTGTGTGCCACGAGATGCCCGGCACCCTTGCAAACTCATTCTTGTGAGGGATCTCTTGCAAAGTGGACGTGTTCTGTTCTACCGGCCAATAGACTGAACACCGTCTAACCCTCACCGTCAAGTTAACTCAGCGTCTTTGCGATATACCACACACTCGCCAGAATCACGAGTGCGAATATATGGTTTAGAAGCCTAAAGTGACAAATCTCCAGAGCGAAACAGACTGGTATCAGGTAACCCCTGGTGACAAAGATCGTCGTGAGTGACCTAGAGTGAACTAAGGCAGTGCCGCCGCCTAAGTAATCTGTGTGTGACATTACCACAGTGTACAGTGTAGTGCATGGTACCGCCACTCATCCTGAGCGTGTACCTCAGTACCTCGAGCGCCCGCCGCCGCCCTAGCTCCTACGTGACGTCACCACCTCACGCACCGTCAGTGCCAGTGTGTGCGCGTGTGTGTCTGTCTGTTAAGCATACAGCACGCCCTACTCACGAAATCATCTCAAGATACTGCGAGTACCCTCCGTGTCTACGAGCGAAACCAGCTATCAGGCCACCTACGAGTGCTTGTATAAACGAGTCTGAGTGAGTGCGTAAGGAAAGGTACCTTATCTGTAAGTACAAGATCTTGTCATTGTTTTATTGTGTCTGTGTTGATCTGAGGGATCAACCACAGTTCTCACCTTCTTATACCTGTCGCAGGTTATAGGTGAATCGACGGTGTATGCGTGTTTATCTGTGTGGTATCACAGCATTTCACTCGTCTGTGGATGTGAGCTTCACATACACCACACATTTAGTTATTGTGTGATTATTATTGTGTTTATTGCATATCATCATTACCGAGTATCCGGTTGGAACTCTTGTGATCCCTTTACATACCGGCAGTTAGGTTGCCGTGTTAGTGATTGGCTGTCAACTGTGTTAAGTTAGGTGTTTCTCCACGAGTGGATACGAGTCGATTAGCCAGACGTCAAGAGTCTCGCTAATGCAACCATAGCTTTGCTGACGCCAATCGAAAGTAAATCAAGCACCCTGTGTATTAGTGGTTAAGTTAGTAAATAAACTACTGTTAAGCTTTATGCGGTGTTTCCGTTGAACCACTTCTGAATACTGCCAATATTACTCAAGCCTTCAGCTCTAAGTGTCTTCAACACCGAGTTGCCTGCAAGTCACTAAACTATAAATTTGATGAGGACCCTAGGAGTCCCTTAAAGTGTTACATCATTGAGGAGATTCCAACGACCAACGTGGAGCAGGACCAGGTGAGGCTAGTCTGAGAAGAGACCCACAAGGACTCTAACTCGACCTTGCTCCCAGGCCCTGTACGGTTGCTCTCGTATTTTCTATTTTGCTAATTCCGACAGCTTCATGAAGCGTCTGCCACATGTACATTGGCGACGTACGCATTGCAGTCGTGACAGCAAAAAAAAGAAAACCCCCACAACCCCGTATTTGTTAAAGAACATGAACGAGTAAAACAACTTGGAGATACGTACAAACGAACCAAAGCACAAGGTGACTTGCATGCATTTCTAGTTGCAAATAGAGAGATGAGAGGCATGAGCAACGTTATACGTAATAAACATTGGGAAGAGTTCCTACAAAATATAATTGAGCAAACAACACTTGTTGAAGTTTGGGAAAAGATACGAAAAATCTCTAGAAACAACCCAACCAAACCACTGCACCACAGCCCACTAGAACAACGAAACCACTGCACCACAGCCCACTAGAACAAGCAAACATTCTCCTTGATCAATGGGCACTAACATCAAGCTACAGCTCACTCCCAATTAACATACAGCACAAACTTAATGACACACGCCCCAACAGACAACGAACCATCAATCTTGCCTGTACAGCTATCGACGTGTCGGACCTTAATGATGTAACTGAATGGGAATTAAATCATGCACTAAAGATGGGAAAATCAACTGTTCCTGGAGAGGACGGTATTACTTACAGTCTACTGAGATTAGTCTCACAAGTACCAGGTAATCCACTGTTAGTGCTGTACAGACTGAGTTTAAGTGAAGGAGTATTACCTGATGCTTGGACAAAGAGTGTCATTGTTCCCATCCCCAAACCACACTCAGATAATTATAGGCCCATATCTCTAACATCGTGTGTCTGTAAAGTGCTTGAACGTATTATTCTTAACAGACTCGTGTATCGTATACAGGGGCACCTGTCACCCCAACTGTTTGGATTTATGCCTGGGCTCAGTACACAACACTGTTTTGCTGAATACTTCGCACATATTGAAGTTTCCCCTCAAACAGTCTTCATCGACCTAGCAGCAGCTTTTGATACAGCAAACAGAGAAATCATACTGGAACAGCTTGCCGAGCTGGGAATACAAGGAAAATTACTGAAATGGATAAAGGGCTATTTGTCTAATCGAACAGCATATATTTTGTTTAATGGTGTTAAAAGCACAGAGAGCAAACACTTTGAACTGGGAACTCCACGAGGAGGGGTCCTCAGCCCCTTGTTGTTCAACGTTCTGATGCATAAACTTATTAAAGATCTTCCAACTAATAATGAAGACACTGTCATTTGTTATGCTGATGATATATGTTTACAGGCTGCCTCCGACCCTAGAATGCAAGTTCTGCTCGATGCTTTTGCTACTAGAGCTGAGGAATGTGGCCTCCTTATCTCTGTACAGAAAACTCGTGCCCTCATTCCATGTGGTATTCCACCACCCAATTATCATATAGATGGGCGAGCACTTGAGAACTGCGAGTCTTACAGATACCTTGGTGTCCCCATTAACGACCCTGGGTACCTTTCTTCTCTCAAGAGGAGACTGTGGGAGAGATTAAAGCCCTTGCGGGTCCTTGTTGGTGTCAATCATGGAATCAACTTGCTAGAATGTTTTATGTATCATTTATACGCTCTGTGATTGACTACAATGCTCTACATCTCACACTGTATACTGACAGAGCTGAAATCTCTTGAAACCTTGCAAAATGAAGCTATGCGTCTCATCCTTGGGGCTCCAAAGTCCACGAGAATAGTTAATATGAGAGCAGAGTTAAAATTACCTACCATAAGTGAGAGAATTTTGTCTATTAGCACAGTTTTCGGCGTGAAGGCATTGAGTAGATCTAGACAACACATGAAGTTTCAAGCTAAACTTTCTAATATGCTGCACTCACCTGAGGTCTATAGAAGAAGAACGAAATCTGATTATGTATTTTGGTTCTACAAGGTAGCCAACTCCATCAAAATATTAAATATGTACCCAAATCAATGATTAATCAACCAATTACTCCATGGGATAACTGGGATCTATCAGTTGATTTTGTAAATGCGCCCAAGAAAGATAGTGTGCACTCTACATTATTAAAACAGTTAACACTGAAAAGCATCACTGAAAGTACTCAGAGTATGGGTAACGATGTGTATCAGTGCTATACCGACGGCTCTGTAGAAGAAGGTGGACGATGTACCGGATGTGCATGTAATATATTTGAACAATCTTCTCTCGTACATACAGCAATGAAGCGCGTCAATGACTGGGCAAGTACAACTCAAACCGAACTTGCAGGCATATACCTTGCCACTGAATTTTTAAAAGACAAAGGCAGTGGACTTATATACTGTGACTCGCAGAGTGCACTCCTGGCATTGAACGCACATAGTAGTGACACCCAGAAAATAGTCAGTGATATTCGAATGAATGTTTTAGCTGCTAAAGAAAACAGATTTGAAATTAAATTCCTATGGATACCATCACATGTTGGCATCTCAAGGCATGACACTGTTGATATGCTTGCAAAGACAGCCTGTAGAAAACCAGTGGTAGAAATTGATATGGGTGTTTCATTAGCAGTGACAAAGAGAATACTTAAACAAATATCTAATGAAGATCTCACCGACCTAACAAATTCACAAAGACCTGAAAGTTGTAGCATTAAATATTATGATAGATATCGTGAGGAGACATTCACATATGGGACTAATAGAACAAGAACCCGGCAATGTGATGTTATAGTGGCCAGAATACGCCTGGGATATAGACGTATCTGGCAGCTTTCTCAAAACCCAAATGTCGAGTACACAATGTGTCAACTTTGTGAAAGAGAAAACATGCACTCTCTTGAACATTATATTGTAGAATGTCCCATATTGGCTGACTTTCGCCCCCCTGGGCTAAGGTATGCTGAACTGTGTAATTACTATATGAGTACTGGAACACTTGATGATATATTGGACTTGTATCCAAGATTGACCATGTAATGTATCAATTATACAATGTATGTATGTGATGTAACTATATAACCTGAGCTTGTAAAAGCACCTTAATCACCTTCAGTGATTAAGTGCTTAATTGCACACTAGTTTCTCTGTCAGCTATCTCACCCTGTCAGAGTAAAAGAGACAAATGTATGTGAATGCATGTGTGTATATATGCATGTATATATGTATATGTACGTATATATGTGTGTGTATGTATATGTATGTGTATAAAGTACATATGGAAGCTGATCAGAATTGCATTTCACCTTTGTAAATGCACATTAATGACACTTCGAACACTTTATGTAGGGCATACGTAAATCTGTGTATCTATGTATTTACGTATGTAGGTTAGCTTAGCATTTTAAAAGTACCGAATCACCTTCTGTGGTTGATTGTTCAATAAATCCCTGAACTATATGTTTAACTGATCTCTAACCCTGTCCATGGAGGACAGAAGAAAATGTATATATGCTGGTTAGCATTGTAAATGTGTGGCCACGTTGTGGTAGAAAAAAAACTTCACGAGTACCCAGCTAAAACAGTCATGTATTAGCAAGAGACCTGCCGGTAATGTATAATGAATGATTAATTGTAAATACATAACTATTGAGGTGGAACACACTGTACCTACCTGAAAGCATAGTTATAAGGTGCTCAGGATAGATGTAATTGTTTATGTAATAATCTCCGTAGACGTCTGATAAGAGACTTTTGTGCCCTCTCTAATCCTTTGTGCGCTGCCAGTATCATTTCAGTATTTATGTACATATTTACAGTCATTATACATTAATGACAAGTTTTGTTGCTAATACATAACTGTGTTAGCTATGGGGGAATTACAGGAGCATAAGAAAGCTGCTGTTTATTATTATTGCTAGTCTAAACACTACACCGCTTGTTACTTAATCTCATACGTTATCTACTGGAAGCCAAACATGGATGAAGTGCAAGAATGTCAGATATTTAATCATTTGTAATAAGATGATTTATCATTAATGCAGCGTGAGCTTTGATTATCTGTAAATGACTCAGCCTTTATCATAGTCTAAGATATAATGGTCTAGTGTGTGTCCCTGTATTTGTCCACACACTTTACTTCACCTAGACTCCTATACAAGCTCAACTGTTAGAGATACTTGTAGCCAAGTTGTATTTGAGCTGTGACAACCCCTCTCTGTCTGGTGATTTTGTTGCTTGCCTCATGTTTTGTTTGACACATTTCGTATTGATTAACAATGGCTTAGCTAGTTTGTTTGCACTGTTCTGCTTTGTTCAAATTCATCAGAGTTCTCGTCTATTAACACTTTTAAGGGACCTATCTGATAGCTCACGATTTTGTTCAACATTGTCTTTATTTACTGCAATCTTTGAAGGTGTATCAAGTTTATCATGTTCCTGCAGTCTAATGTGAAAGGTAATACAACATTTTAATTTTGACCCCCCTTATAAGCATGTACACGTATCAATGTCTGGCTTCTGAGCAAACACGTTATTACTTCATTATAAGCTAGTTAATGCTAGTAGTGAGGAAAGGGAGTCTGAAATAAGCTGTCTACTTCGGTATTGTAAATAATTTTGTGCTGCCCGTATTCTTAACAGTTCATCTTGCTGGTAACATACTGCTCTCACATTCCAACACTAATCCTAACTTCTTAAAAACAAATATTGTCAACTGGTTTCTCATTGTCGGGGACAGGAAGCCTGTGAGGTTTATGATGTTTACCTAGGCCAACGACTGACCTTGCTCAGGATACACCCACAACAGTTGTCTAACTCCCGGGCCCCA
>WNGS01052365.1:11166699-11181210 GCA_020271785.1 Procambarus virginalis
AATTGCAACTGGTAATTAGTGTTGGAAACCGAGAAACTATTATCTCAACAAACTTCATTCTTGGATTTTTTGCAGGGATATCCTGGGGCGGGCCCTAAAGCCGTCTGGTGGCCCACTGGGCGGGCCTAAGCCTATGGGCTGAAACACTGGGCGGGCACTACGCCTCTGGCTGGCCCAATGGCCGTGCCCTAAGCCTCTGGCTGGCCCACTAAGTGTTGCTTGTTACGTTTGACTTGGGCGGAGTAGAGTATTTATGACTCTTATGGTCGCTCCAGAAGATTTTGTTCCACGTGTTTAACAACTTCTTTGCTCTGTTGAAATCTTAATGAGTTTTGTAACTGTGCACTGTGTTAGATAATGTTCCCAGTGGTCCGTTGTGGTAGTAAACTGCCACTGGTTGATAACTGTTCCAGTGGTCTGTTGTGGTAGAACTGGCACACTGTGTAGATAATGTTCCAGGGTCTGTGTGTAGTACTCACTGTGTTAGATAATGTTCCAGTGGTCTGTTGTGGTAGTAACTGTGCACTTTGTTAGATAATTTTCCAGTGGTCTGTTAGGCAATTCTCCACAGTGTTGACATTCCTCTCATCTTCCGGAACTGTAAGCCTATTTCCCATTGCACATGGGTATCCAAGCATCGTACACTTACGATGTAAGTGTACTTCTGTGCTCCCTTTCATCAAACTAACTGGTTCGTCAACAGAGATTCCTGAACAACAATAAACGTGGCTGGAGATACATTACCAAACCACACATGAGAAAAAGAAGAAACTAAGACGTTTCGGTCCGTCCAGGACGCCGCTATTCCTACATTTTCTGATGTGTGGTTTGGTCCTCACGTTATATACCTAAATATGGGCTTTCACGGCTATACACTTGAAAGGTAACCCAGTACTAAATGGTAAGCAAAGCTAACATTACCCCAATACTGAGGTAACACAGCTAACATTACCCCCAGTACTGAGTTATGCGCACCAGCCTGCGAGTCAACACCTCGTTCAGCCCAAAAACTAAATTTTAAAGTGCAAAGGTTAAGACAAAAGTTTAGTGACCATTGAAAGAACAGCAATCATTAAAATGATGGGTACTGCCACGGTATATACAGATGAAAGAGCTACAGCACTTCCTTCCACCCCTGCGATAGTACCTTTGAGCATCCTGACGCCTGCATACCCACCAAGAAACTAATCACAAACAACCCTCATGCTCACCTTGCTGCTAAATTAAGCACCATAGAACACATACAGGATATACAAACCGAAAACCCACATAGCACAAGACCATATACACTGACGGATCAATCAATACAGCTACAGGGAGGCAGGAAGCTGCTGTTATTGCTATCAGCCCGATGGACAGCACAATTCAAAAGAATATAGAATTAGTAACTGGGCGTCCATATGCAAGGCGAAGTTGGTAACAATAAGCTGGTACATCTCGAAATTATCTGACAAACACTGAATAAGACAGCTTAATTATTTCCGACTCGCTTTCCTCACTACGTAGCAATAAACGAATTTTGCACATCAAGTAATAACTGCTTGTCTCTGAAGCCACAGATATTATGCATCCTTAGCATGAGGGTAAAATATAAAATGTTATGAGATCCTTCTCACGTTGGCATGCAGGACACTGACAAAGTTATGACCCTTGTCTAAGGCTGCAGTAAATAAAGACAGGTATTGAACGGAATCTTAGTTATCAAATTAGGTCCCTTAAAAGTGTATTAGACGAGAACTCCTCGAGAAGTTTGAAGAAAGATAGAAGCGTGTGCAAACTGGAAACTAGCAGGGTCATGTTCATCACAATGAAATGTGTGATAGGTAAACTGTGGAGGGGCAAGTAACAAAGTCAGTAGACTACAGATGTGTACAGCTCGTATAAGACTTGGCTAAGGTATCTCTGGCAGTCGGCTTGTGTAGGGATCTAGATGAACGTGACGTGTAAGTGTGTGACACAAGACCAGGGACACACACTCGAACAACTATATCTTGGCTTGTAGTAAAACTGAGCCCTTTGAGATAATTCTAAGTTCACTCTGTATGATATGGAACCAATTTTATTATCAGGGATAAAATCAACCTGAAATCCTTGCACTGTATCCACATTTCGCTTCCAGTAGATAAACGACATATGAGATTAAGAAACTCAGTATTGTGAAGACTAATAATAAACAGCAGCTCTCCTATGACTAATATCTCCATTGCTCAAGCAATTATGTATTAGCGATAAGACCTACCATTAATGTATAATGACTTACTGTAAATATATAGCTCTTGAAATAGAATATTCTTTGCAACAAGCTGACATTGTAACAATAAGGTGTGAAGGATAGATAAAATTGTTTATGTAATAATCTTATATGAGATCTGATAAAAACCTTTTGTGCCCTTTGCTTTGCGCTACCGCTCACAGGATGGGTATGGGGGAGCACAATAAACTAGCCACCTCTGGCGGCAACAATCAAAAAATGCCAGAAGCAGGAGTCTCCCTGTAGGAAGACTGGTTAGGGTGTGGGTGGGTGAACAGTTTCACAACACTAGAAGAGAGACGAGAGGATATTATCACAACAGCCGAGACTCCGAGGAGCAAGATGACAAGGACAGCCTATTTAAACACAGCAACTATGACAGGAGAACGGAGGCGGAAGCTGGAGAGGCTAGAGAGGAAGGAAGGTGCGGATATACTAGTAGCCTGTATTGATTGTTGCTGCTAGTTTATTGTCCACCCCATACCCATCCTGTGAGCGGTAGCGCAAAAAGCATTACAGAGGGCACAAAAGGTGTTTATCAGACCTCATCTTAGATTATTACATAAACAATTTCATCTATCCTTCACACCATATAGTTACAATGTCAGCTAGTTACAGAGAAAGTGCTACTTCAAGAGCTACATATTTACAGTAAGTCATCATACATTAATGGTAGGTCTTATTGCTAATACATAATAGTTTGACCAATGGAGATATTACAGTCATAGGGGAGCTTCTGTTTATTATTCGTCCTTACAATACCATACTTGTTTCTGAATCTCATATGTCGTTCATCTAATGGAAGCGAAATGTGGGTACAGTGCAAGGATTTCAGGTAATTTATTCATTGTAATAAGATAGGTTGCCATATCATACAGTAGCCTGTATGTGTCGCCAATAAGTAGAATGCACTAAAGCTCTTTAATCCAGCTATGTCTACAGCTTTAGGAACTGATTTGATAAATAATTTTAACCTGGTTAAATTACAAGTCAACAGGTACAAGACGACTAGCAAGGTGGGGCATAAAGAGCTACACCTTACTTCCCGCAGTCACTGTTAGGCGAGCGCGCACAGTGAATGAGCGCACAAGGAAAAACCCTGGTGCAGGAGAGAGGGTTGGCGGGGCCGGGCCCGCCTTAAGCTAAGGTTACTGACCGTGTTCCCGCCTTCTGTGCTCTCTGCTTGTACTCCCAATCACCACATACACAAATATGTAACACATAGGTTCAACATGTATGCTCTCTCAAATTTTATATGCGCGAATGTAACATAGGCCTATGCATACATTTAACAAATTTAAAACTAAAATTACATTAAAAACAAAAATATGCAATCTTTATACAACACCGGTTTACAAAAATTAATATATTAAAAAATTTTCACGGAGTAATATGCAATTTTAATAGTATTTTTAAAGCTCAATTCAAATAGATACACGTATATAAATATTTTTGCAACAATTAAGGAGTTCCAGGATGTCACGGGTTAATTTTGAATGATTCGTATATTTACATATATATATATATATATATATATATATATATATATATATATATATATATATATATATATATATATATATATATATACAGTATTGGTATATTTTGGTAGCAGTCTTTCCTGTAGACATATATTATTAAATATGACCGAAAAAGTAAGATTAATAATTCTAACACGAATTTTCTCTATTTTCCTTATGTTTCTTTTTACTGGTGACGGTAAATAAAAAATCAATTCTCCAAAATTCATTTTTATTTCTAGTCTGACGCGACACTTGAGCGCGTTTCGTAAAACTTATTACATTTTCAAAGACTTTAGTTTATCTACACACAACTTATGCATTATGAAACAAACATTGGCTCTTATACCTGCATTTGGGTGAGGTGATGTAATACCATAGTGGGGTGAAACACAGAACATGGAAAACGGGGTATAGATTTGTAGAAGTAGAAGTTGGGTCCCAATAGAACTGCAGAAGGCTTATTGGCCCATATTTCTTGATGTTTCTATATTGGAGCGGAGTCTTGAAGTGGGTAGAATATAGTTGTGCGTTAATTGGCTGTTGATTGCTGGTGTTGACTTCTTGATGTGTAGTGCCTCGCAGATGTCAAGCCGCCTGCTGTCGCTGTATCTATCGATGATTTCTGTGTTGTTTGTTAAGATTTCTCTGGTGATGGTTTGGTTGTGGGAAGAGATTATATGTTCCTTGATAGAGCCCTGTTGCTTATGCATCGTTAATCGCCTGGAAAGAGATGTTGTTGTCTTGCCTATATACTGAGTTCTTTGGGGCTTACAGTCCCCAAGTGGGCATTTGAAGGCATAGACGACATTGGTCTCTTTCAAAGCGTTCTGCTTTGTGTCTGGAGAGTTTCTCATGAGTAGGTTGGCAGTTTTCTTGGTTTTATAGTAAATTGTCAATTGTATCTTCTGATTTTTGTCTGTAGGGATAACATTTCTATTAACAATATCTTTCAGGACCCTTTCCTCCGTTTTATGAGCTGTGGAGAAGAAGTTCCTGTAAAATAGTCTAATAGGGGGTATAGGTGTTGTATTAGTTGTCTCTTCAGAGGTTGCATGGCGTTTCACTTTCCTTCTTATGATGTCTTCAATGAAACCATTGGAGAAGCCGTTGTTGACTAGGACCTGCCTTACCCTTACCCTTACAATTGACGATTTACTATAAAACCAAGAAAACTGCCAACCTACTCATGAGAAACTCTCCAGACACAAAGCAGAACGCTTTGAAAGAGACCAATGTCGTTTATGCCTTCAAATGCCCACTTGGGGACTGTAAGCCCCAAAGAACTCAGTATATAGGCAAGACAACAACATCTCTTTCCAGGCGATTAACGACGCATAAGCAACAGGGCTCTATCAAGGAATATATAATCTCTTCCCACAACCAAACCATCACCAGAGAAATCTTAACAAACAACACAGAAATCATTGATAGATACAGCGACAGCAGGCGGCTTGACATCTGCGAGGCACTACACATCAAGAAGTCAACACCAGCAATCAACAGCCAATTAATGCACAACTATATTCTACCCACTTCAAGACTCCGCTCCAATATAGAAACATCAAGAAATATGGGCCAATAGGCCTTCTGCAGTTCTATTGGTACCCAACTTCTACTTCTTTAAATCTATATCCCGTATTCCATGTTTTGTGTTTCACCCCACTATGGTATTACATCACCTCACCCAAATGCAGGTATAAGAGCCAATGTTTGTTTCATAAAGCATAAGTTGTGTGTAGATAAACTAAAGTCTTTGAAAATGTAATAAGTTTTACGAAACGCGCTCAAGTGTCGCGTCAGACTAGAAATAAAAATGAATTTTGGAGAATTGATTTTTCATTTACCGTCACCAGTAAAAAGAAACATAAGGAAAATAGAGAAAATTCGTGTTAGAATTATTAATCTTACTTTTTCGGTCATATTTAATAATATATATATATATATATATATATATATATATATATATATATATATATATATATATATATATATATATATATATATATATATATATATATATATATATATATATATTGCTCTATTATATAATATATATAGTGTATATATACACTAGTGCTCTCTAGAGTGGAATATTGCGTCAGCCAGAAAAATGATAGGATGGATTACGAGAACTTTCAAATCCAGGGATCCCATCACAATGGTTGTACTCTTCAAGTCACTTGTGTTGTCCCGTCTTGAGTACTGCTCAGTACTCACTTCCCCCTTCAGAGCAGGAGAGATTACTGAAATAGAGGGAATACAGAGAACATATACGGCACGCATAGACGCGATAAAGCACCTAAATTATTGGGATCGTCTCAAAGCTCTCCAAATGTACTCACTAGAAAGGAGACGAGAGAGATACCAAATAATATACACATGGAAAATACTGGAGGGCCAGGTCCCTAATCTGCACAGTAAAATAACAACGTACTGGAGTGAACGATATGGAAGAAAATGCAAGATTGAACCAGTGAAGAGCAGAGGTGCCATAGGCACAATCAGAGAACACTGTATAAACATCACAGGTCCGCGGTTGTTCAACGTCCTCCCAGCGACTATAAGAAATATTGCCGGAACAACCGTGGACATCTTCAAGAGAAAACTGGACTGTTTTCTAAGAAGTTCCGGACCAGCCGGGCTGTAGTGGGTATGTGGGCCTGCGGGCCGCTCCAAGCAACAGCCTGGTGGACCAAACTCTCACAGGTCGAGCCTGGCCTCGGGCCGGGCTTGGGGAGTAGAAGAACTCCCAGAACCCCAACAAGCAGGTATTGTTGCACACTAACACCCTCATTCAAAGCCTAAGAAACTGCTGACCTAAAGAGCGTGCAGAGCTCCATTACTGGTAGAATCTATTGATCTATTGAATCTATTGCCCGAAACGCTATGTGTAATAGTGGCTTCAGGTATTGTATGTACTAGCTCTATCTATAAATCCAACATTATGTTTGTAAATCAACTATGTATGTACTTTCATGAATAAAATTTACTTTACTACTTTACTTATTCTCTAAAACATCTAAATTATTGGCCCCGATTAAAAGTTCTAAATCTGTGTCAAAAGCAGGTGAGAGATATAAATAATAATTTACACGATGAAAAAATTAAAAGTGACTTGTTCTGAAGCTGCACACGGAAATAACACATGAGACCAGGATTGATTGATCACCAGTTGATTGACAGTTTAGAAGCGGAACCAAAGAGCCAGAGCTCAACCCCCGCAAGCACAACTAGGTGAGTACAACAAGATGAGTACATGAGACCAGGAGTCATGGCAGGATGTGCAGAATACCCCCGTTGAAGAGCAGAGGTGCAACAGGTACTCTGAGAGAGAACTATCAACATCAGAGGCCCGAGACTGTTCAACACGCTTCCACTACACATAAGGGACATAACTGGCCGACCCCTCAGTGTTCAAGAGAGAACTATCAACATCAGAGGCCCGAGACTGTTCAACACGCTTCCACTACACATAAGGGGCATAACTGGCCGACCCCTCACAGTGTTCAAGAGAGAACTATCAACATCAGAGGCCCGAGACTGTTCAACACGCTTCCACTACACATAAGGGCCATAACTGGCTGACCCCTCACAGTGTTCAAGAGAGAACTATCAACATCAGAGGCCCGAGACTGTTCAACACGCTTCCGCTACACATAGGGACATAACTGGCCGACCCCTCACAGTGTTCAAGAGAGAACTCGATAAGCACCTCCAAAGGACACCTGATCAAGCAGGCTGTGATTCATACGTCAGGCTGCGAGCACACGTGTCTAACAGTCTGGTTGACCAGACGACCAACCGGGAGACCGGGCCGCGGGGGATGTTGATTCTTGGAACCGCCACAAGGTAGACAGGTGGTGGTGAGTAATGTTATACACTTATTAATACAAAACATTTAGCATTATGTTACGAACATTGAATTTTGTCACCCGATTGAATTTGTCAGCAAACAAAATTATATGTCACACTTCCAAGAATAATTGAAAGAGGAGTCAATACAAGTTGTAAGAACCCGAGAGAGTAAGGACACAGGGCAGCAGAGCAACAAGACCCACCAATCTTCACATTAATTGAAGAATTGTGATACCCGAGGCAAGGAAGACAACCCACCAGCCTCAGTTCAGCAAGTCCAGCCGCTCCTGCACCACACCCAGGACAGGGACCCTCCCCACAACCCACTAGAACCCCCCCCCTCCATGAGGCACTATGTCCCTCCCCCCCCCCAACCCTTCATCCAAGTCCAGGAGGAAGCACGGCCATCTAAGGAACCCCCCCCCCCACTGAGTGTTACGATCTCAGCCTGCAGGAGAAACGAGTCTCCCCCTTGAGAGTTATTCAGCAAGCCTGACCTAACTGGAAGGTCCAGGAATCATAGAGGCGATAATACATAGGTAAGATAGTTTGGTCGATTTAAATAAAAATTTGAGATTATGGGCAATGAACAAGAAAACAGATAAATGACTGGTTAGGAGATGTGGACAATTGGCTGGAGGCGTGAGGCTCGCTTTGGGAGGGCTTTGACCTCACTTGAGGCCAGACGTCGTAGGGGAAGGACGCGCTTCGTTGTGCTCCAGTCAGAAGGAGACCCCTAGCGATATTATCTCCAAGAGAAGAGAAGGTGCAGACGTTCCAGCTGTGGAATCGAGCTGGAGACGTTGCGGTCTCAAGTCCTGGACGGCGGGGAGAGTATTAAGCCGCCCAGAGACAGTTTTGTGGGCTGTGGGAAGCGCCCTGGTCAGACGTTGTCAGAGGGAACAGCGCCCTCGACCAAAAAAATCTGTGGTTTGTCTTTGGGGAAGAAGTTGCTGAGGACTTCGAAGCCAGCACAGAGGAAGTAGTTGATGAGACTCCAAGGTAGTGGAGGAGAGGACCCCGAGCTGTGAGGAGGAGTGTCACGTGCTTCTGTAGAGGTGGTGAAGTACCACAGTTATTCGAGGAAACTTTATGGTGCAGCAGCCAGGAGAGCTGTGGATGACCCTAGTGGGGAGTAGAGAAGCACCATAGTTGTCCAAGGAAACTTCATGGTAGCAGCCTGGAGGAGCTGCAGAGGATCCTGGTGGTCAAGCCCAGAAGAACCTGAAGAGATCAGGGTAGTGAACTTCCAGATGCGGAAGGGGGAGTTCTAAATGAGTACTTGTATGGAGGTGAGAGTGTTTGTCACTAGCGTGAACGACGCAGTGAGAGGCGAGTGATCGTTTGCCATCCTTGTACCGAGAAGTGTGTATACTAAGGTTTAGAGTTACAGTCGTAGGCAGGATTACCTACAGAGATGTTTAGGACGGATAGAGTGATCGATTGATTCGTTGTGTGTCACAGAACATTTATGCTGATATATATATATATATATATATATATATATATATATATATATATATATATATATATATATATATATATATATATATGTGTGTGTGTGTGTGTGTGTGTGTGTGTGTGTTATTGCATCTTCCTGCTGAATTTTGTTGTACGTGTTTAGAGATATATTTATATGTATGTATTCTCTTGTTGAAGGTGTACCATTATATTGTAAGACTTAATCTACTTGAGGAGGTTGGTAATATTAGGTGGTAATACCAAGGGATAGGATACCACTTAGCAAGCTGAGGATAGAGTTCTGATGGTGTTGGAGTGCAACCTGATTATAATAGTATAGAGTATAGGATTCATTATTATTATATGTATGCGTGTATTGTATAAGTACTTCGTCCAGTAAATGTATTCAAATTTGCTGGTGTTTGCACTAGTCCTAGTGAGGCTTCCCAGGAAATAGTAAAGAAGGAGAGAGAGAGAGCAAGAAACAGGAACCACTACTGTGGACAGGGTAAGACGGAAGTCTAGTAAGACAAAGGGGATTGAGGAGGTCATATCCCATAAGGAGAGAGTGGGGAGTCACAGCGGCTGGTTGATACCTGGTTGATGGGGTTCTGGGAGTTCGTCTACTCCCCAAGCCCGGCCCGAGGCCAGGCTCGACTTGTGAGAGCTTGGTCCACCAGGCTGTTGCTTGGAGCGGCCCGCAGACCCACATACCCACCACAGCCCGGCTGGTCCGGAACTTCTCTTAGAAAACAGTCCAGTTTCCTCTTGAAGATGTCCACGGTTGTTCCGGCAATATTTCTTATAGTCGCTGGGAGGATGTTGAACAACCGCGGACCTCTGATGTTTATACAGTGCTCTCTGATTGTGCCTATGGCACCCCTGCTCTTCACTGGATCAATCTTGCATTTTCTTCCATATCGTTCACTCCAGTACGTTGTTATTTTACTGTGCAGATTTGGGACCTGGCCCTCCAGTATTTTCCATGTGTATATTATTTGGTATCTCTCTCGTCTCCTTTCTAGAGAGTACATTTGGAGAGCTTTGAGACGATCCCAATAATTTAGGTGCTTTATCTCGTCTATGCGTGCCGTATATGTTCTCTGTATTCCCTCTATTTCATCAATCTCTCCTGCTCTGAAGGGGGAAGTGAGTACTGAGCAGTACTCGAGACGGGACAACACAAGTGACTTGAAGAGTACAACCATTGTGATGGGATCCCTGGATTTGAAAGTTCTCGTAATCCATCCGATCATTTTTCTGGCTGACGCAATATTTGCTTGGTTATGCTCCCTAGGTATGCTCCGTGCTCGAGTGGGTGTGTGTACGTGACAACGAGGCTGAGTGCTGGAGCTGGATCCCCTAAACGTGTGACGTTGAGCCCCTCTCCTAGAGCCTGGAGTGCCTGGTGTGATCTCCTAGTGGATTATAAGCACTCTATCGAGTTGTGGGTTGGGTGGTCCGCCAGCGATAACACCACCAAATCCAGCACCGCAACATGAGGCACCAAACATGGTCCACCAAGGAGGTGGACCATGTTTGGTTTGAGTTTTACTATTTGTTCAATAACATCCTCCCTGGTACCTGCTCAACTAGTCAACCTGTCCTCGTCCCCACCCACAGACTTGTTCGGCTGAAGGCATATTGTTAAGTTCCTCTTTAGTAAATACAGATATAAAATATTTATTAAAAATACTACTCATCTCTTCATCATTATCCGTTATCTGACCTGTCTCAGAGAATGGACCTATCCTTTCCCTAGTCTTAGTTCCATATAACTGAAAAAACCTTTAGGATTTGTCTTTGCTTGCCCGGCTATGCGAACTTCATAGTTTCTTTTTGCACTCATTTTTTTTAACATTCCTAACCAGCTGTACGAATTCCTGTTATAAACTGACTTCCACACTCTTAATCCTTTGAACCACGCTCTTTCTACCTATAAGGTTCTTCAGATCCTTTGTTATCCATTTTGGGTCATTAGTATTCGATCTGTTCAATATGTATGGTATACTACGTTCCTGGGCTTTGTTTAGAATATTCTTAAATAAGTTATATTTTGAATCCACATCGAAATCCCTTTTTACGTCACCTATCGCTGGGTTCATGTCTCGCTCCAAAACCGGCCCACACCCCATGCCCAAGACTTTCCAATCTATTTGATCCAAAATCAGCTTTTTGAAAATTGGCACTAACAGAATTTTCTCTTACAGATCTATTCCATTCTATGCTACATTTGATTTCTTTGTGATCACTGTTCCCTAGCTCACTTCCTATTTCGATGTCATTAATTTGTGTTTCCCTGTTAGTTAACACTAAATCTAAAATATTATTTTCCCGCCTTGGTTACTTAATGTGTTGCGTAAGAAAGCAATCGTCAATTAATTCTATAAAATCTTCTGCTTCATTATTCCCTGTTCTGTTAAACCAATTTATTCCACTAAAATTAAAGTTACCCATGACACAAATACTGCTAGACCTAGATGCTCTAGATATTTCATCCCATAGGTGCTTTGCTTCCATCCTGTCTAAGTTTGGTGGCCTGTATATAACTCCCATTAAAGCCCACCATGGGCTCACACAACGCTTCCCAATTGACAGATTATGTTGACATTCACTCCACTCATACCAACTATACAGGCGGCGGCGGCTGCGGCTGCTGCTGCTGTTGCGGCTGCTGCTGCTGCTGCTGCTGCTGTTGTTGTTGTTGTTGTTGCGGCGGCGGCTGCTGCTGTTGTTGCGGCGGCGGCTACTGCTGCTGCTGCTGCTGCTGCTGCTGCTGCTGCTGGAGCTTATGCAACCCGTCCTCGCAAATTTAATAAGTCAATATTGACTTATTAAATATGTGCATAGGTGACATACTTAACTTAATAGTTTCCCTTGAAAATCTTCATAGAAAACATCGACCTTACCTAACCTTGTTAGTATGTTAAGACAAGCATCTTATTGCTTCATAATTACAATTATTACCTAACCTATACCTATAATAGGTTAAGTAATAATTGTAATTACAAAGCTATAAGATGCTTATTTTAACATACTAACAAGGTTAGGTAAGGTCGGTGTTTTCTATGAAGATTTTCAAGGGAAACTATTATGTTAAGTATGTCACCTATGCACGCAACTAATAAGTCAATATTGACTTATTAAATTTGCGAGGACGGGTTGGCTTATGTCACCGCCGACTCGCTGTCATCAGCAGGGTCGCTCCTTCCTCACCGCGAGTTTTTCTAACCAAACAAGCAGCAGCAGCCCTTCTACGTAGTTAACAGATGGAATGCATTAGGCAGTGATGTAGTGGAGGCTGACTCCATACACAGTTACAAACATAGATATGATAGAGTTCAGTAGGCTCAGAAACCTGTACACCAGTTGATTGACGGTTGAGAGGCGGGACCAAAGAACCAGAGCTCAACCCACACAAGCACAACTAGGCGAGTATGATCCTGTATTATCCAATGTTCAATTATTGGTATTAACAAAAGACCAACTTCCTATGTATAATATAATGTAAATGATTGTTCATGTACAAAATTCCGCAGAGAATTGATTTTTACCTTTGTCAAGCTGCCTTTTGTGCCTTCTGTAATACTTTTTTGCGCTACTGCTCACAGGATGAGTATGGGGCTCACAATACACTACTGCTCACAGGATAAGTATGGGGCTCACAATACACTACTGCTCACAGGATGAGTATGGGGCTCACAATACACTACTGCTCACAGGATGAGTATGGGGCTCACAATACACTACTGCTCACAGGATGAGTATGGGGCTCACAATACACTACTGCTCACAGGATGAGTATGGGGCTCACAATACACTACTGCTCACAGGATGAGTATGGGGCTCACAATAAACTACTGCTCACAGGATGAGTATGGGGCTCACAATAAACTACTGCTCACAGGATGAGTATGGGGCTCACAATACACTACTGCTCACAGGATGAGTATGGGGCCCACAATACACTACTGCTCACAGGATGAGTATGGGGCTCACAATACACTACTGCTCACAGGATGAGTATGGGACTCACAGTACACTACTGCTCACAGGATGAGTATGGGGCTCACAATAAACTACTGCTCACAGGATGAGTATGGGGCTCACAATACACTACTGCTCACAGGATGAGTATGGGGCCCACAATACACTACTGCTCACAGGATGAGTATGGGGCTCACAATACACTACTGCTCACAGGATGAGTAGGGGCTCACAGTACACTACTGCTCACAGGATGAGTATGGGGCTCACAATACACTACTGCTCACAGGATGAGTATGGGGCTCACAATACACTACTGCTCACAGGATGAGTATGGGGCTCACAGTACACTACTGCTCACAGGATGAGTATGGGGCTCACAGTACACTACTGCTCACAGGATGAGTATGGGACTCAATAAACTAGCAGCCTCCGGCGGTAACAATCAAATCAATCGAGTGGCTCAGAGAATGTTTTCATGCTTAAGACTACTAACCATCGGATATCTACGAAAATCTCTAGACTAAAGTCCAACTCCACCCCATCCCCTCCTTCCCTTCCCTTCCATCATCAAACACAACCACCAATGGTATAATTGTGTTCTTCCCTGGAAAGACCAGCGAGGATCACAAAGGGCACACAAAATGGGACATTAACTGCAATACTCGTGGAGCTCTTGTTGATTATGTATACAAAATTAGACAGTGATCAGCACTGATTCAAAAGCAGCATTGCAAAGCCTTAGTAAAAATCGGGCAGAAAAGCTTGCGATAGTCACTGATATTAGAGAGCTGTGAGAGCACTTACCAACCATGAAGAGTCGTCAAGTTTCTTTGGATCTCCTCCCATGTTGGAATATGTGGAAATGAACGAGCAGATGTGCTGGCTGCTGAAGGAGACCATATTGAATACTTCATACCCAAGACTTCTACAAATTAGAGGTATTGTTTGTCAGGCAACATCACCTTGACAAGGTAACTGAGGAAAGGAGGATAGAAGCACAAACCAGTGAATCTGTACGATGGTACAACATGGTTGCAGCTGGCAATCCCAATCATTATGGCCGAAGAGGAGGAGGACGAGGAAAGAATCAGTAACAGCGAGAATCCGTCTTGGATACAAAGATCCATCGAGATTCGGAATGGAAACAACAGTTGATCAGCGGAGTTGCAGAATCTGTGATGAGAGTGATGGACACCGCCTTGACCACTATCTACGTCAACGTAAACACCTGAGAGACATTAGAAATGTGTGTACAATAATAAACCCCACAACGAGTTAGGAAAACTTTATTTGTCAAATATTGATATTGTTCTTAAAATGATTCCCCCAATTTGCACCCGCAAGATAACGCAAGACTTTAAGGGTGACAGATGTTAATCTTCTTGTTTGAGGAGCTGTTCACTTGAGACAGTTAAGCAAGTCCCAGCTGTG
>WNGS01052365.1:11182210-11198753 GCA_020271785.1 Procambarus virginalis
CAAGTAGTTGAGTAAAAAATAATCTGAAACCAGCATCAGGCATGTTTAAAGGAGCTGCAACTTTCTGCGAGCCAGTATACACCAACCCTTGGTAAAACAGGTTGTGTGTTCTTATTTGTAGGAGCTCGAGCGAGCCAAAGACAGATGGGGGGCGGGGGGAAGGTTGACTGAAGGAGGGTGTCCTGGCCAGTGTGTGAGGACACCGTCAGCCTCACACTGAGCTACATGGTACACACACACACACACACACACACACACCCACACACACACACACAAACACACACACACACACACACACACACACACACACACACACCTGCCGGCCACTCTCCACGACCTTCCAAGGTCGCCACCATTGTTCTCGTCAACTCTTAGTTGTGTCTGTGTCTGTGCAGAAGATAGAGGGGTTCTATGGACTGGTGAAGCGCCATTCTGTGGACAACGCGGGCTCGCCAAGTCCATACATGATTAGGTTCAATTTTTATTTTTTGTTCAGGGGATTTTCGAAAAACAATCTTAAAGGGCTAGACCTATGGGAATATTAAGAGCATATTGGCGACAGTTTAAGTTCTGTGGACGTATCATTAAGATCAAGCATAAAGGGCGCAATTCAATAGAAGGGAAGCATCCAGATTAACCTTTATACTCAAAACATCACACTGGATCAACAAGATCATGGCTAATCCAGCGTTCCAGGATGCCCATTATAAGATTGGCCAGTAGAAGACCTGTGACACCATCACTGCATCAATATACTGCACTCCCTGCATGACTCATCACAACTCATCACATGGGTAATGAGTTGGTATCACACTGTTGAGGTGTTGCTGCAGGAACTGCGCATCATCCTCTCACTTCACGAGTCTACAGATACAGTCACGGGTATCCACTACAGTGGGCCTATGAATTAGACAGGGTACACAGAGCACGAAAATGGCCAAGAATGATAAGCCTACTGATCAATAGTCATAGTCTGGAAAAAGTCTGATCCGCCCCTGACCAGTATTAGTTTGGTGGGGGTGTATGCGCGCCCCAGCACGTTCAGGGTGTGGGAGCCGAACCCTGTGGAGTGTTACGAGTGCTGTGGCAGTGGCACATAGCTAAGTACTGCTGGTGCTCCACACCCAAGTGTGCTCTTTGTTCCGGTCCTCATGCACTGAAGGACTGTCAGTATAAGAAGACCAGAGACCAAAGAAAGCAGGAACAGGAGCAACAGAACACTGCAACAGAAGCAGGGGCAACAACCTGAATCTGTGGCTCCGTCTAAACCGCCGCTGAAGTGTTTCAGATGTGGTACGGAAGGAGTCACCATCTGGCACTCAGACTGTACCAAACCGGCCAGCCTCCCTTGGCACAAGGAGGCAAGTGCCCGAGACTCAACAAGTGCCTACCGATGCCGGCTCTAGTACTGTTGACCCACCCATAGTGGTAACAGTGCCAGCAACGCCCCTGACAACACACAACAGCCTGAGACAACAGTTAAAGGACAGTTGGCAACCTTGCAAGCACAGTAGCAGAACTGACTGAAATTATACAGACGCTATGTCGGGCTCCTTCACAAGAGATACAGCAGCCTCCACACTGCTGTGTCACAGCCGTGGCCCGCGCGGTATAGGCGGCGGCGGCGACAGCAGCGGCGGCGGCGGCGGCGGGGTCAGGCGGCGGAGCAGAAGAGAGCGACAACGGAGGCGGTGGCAGCGACGTCGTCAATCAACTCAGGGATGACAGCAGTGTTAGTGACACAGAAACATTAACTGGAGAGGAAGTCGATCTGCATCAGCATATTTTAAAATGATTCATGACCTTAACGAACGCACTCAAGCCAAGTACAAGACTGAAAAAAGATAATATTCTGAGTGACAGTAATTATGCCATACGACTTACAGAGAACATTCATTCGTGGACCATCCGAGTTGCTCAGTGATCAAGAAACTGATGATGTCACCAGATGTTCCTGACGACACCAAACGCCAGGTTGGTGTGGCTCTTTACGTCGTAGAGTCACTTATTGACACATTGTGGAAGTGGGACAAGGACAACAGTGGGACCACCAGTCCCAGGGAGGAACAACACCAAGACGATGGCTGCTGCTGACACAAGAACCATTAGGTTTCTCAGTTGGAACATTCGTAGCATCAACAAAAGACTGAATGACCTAATTGCAATGTTACTGGTAACAACATAGATATAATTGCTTTACAGGAACCCAACACGTCCAATATGATAAACAAAACCCCACCAAAGATCAGAGGGTATGCATCCTATAACAACAGTAACGCCACAGGCCTATTAACATACGTCAGAAGTGATTTACCGCACATTCTTTGTGAGCACGTCACAATGTACACACACAGTACCATCACTTTCATGTACAAAGTACAGCAGGCCACTTCTCATTCCTCAACGTATATGCCAGAAGCCAGAAACTCAATTTAACATTGCTCCCAGATCTAGACAATCATGGGACAATATACATGGAGATTTTAATGCTAGACATATTAAATGGGAGACATTACTAACAACGATAATGGATGCAAATTTATCAAATATGTTTATGACAACAGATTAACTGTGTATACTACGGATACCCAAACTCATTTATAGGGAGGCAGACTTGATTATGTAATGGGTAGAAACCTTGTGCAAGATAGGATGGAATGTCGTTGGTAAATCACTTAGTTAGTGATCACTATGCAGTTTCTGCTCCTATGAGGTACAGTGTGATGTACCTAATAGACATCAGAGACGGAAAATGAATATTCCATATGGCTTGCATGACCACTTATTAATTGTATATCAAAATGGGATCAAGATTACACAATAACGAATGTAAGCCTTCTCCAGAGATCTCGTTGATACGATTACTACCTACTACGACACATGGGTGTGTTGGGGAACAGGTCGTAAGGAAAGCAGAAGTGGGCAACACCTGCCACCCCCAAGTGGGTCCTTGACCCCTGTGGGAGTATGTCTCCCAAGATCCTCCCACAGCTGACTTGAATGGCTCATTGCAGTGCACAGTGCAGATCTTGTGCACAAAGCCTATTTCCCTTAATCCTGGATAGTTTTCTGGCATGTTGGGTATCTCCAGAATGCCCATTTAACCAGGAATACTTTCGTAATACGTAGGCCGCCGTATGTCCAGGCAGGAAGTAGATACAAGGGAGTTAAGCATACTGCCCACCAAGGGTCAGTGAGTACATGGCTGGTGCCCGCGTGGGACCGAGGGGAGACGCCAGCAGCGTCTGACCTCTGAGGTCAAGCGGCGCGATGTTGAATAACAGCTATGACGTGTTCTTGACGTCACTCCTGCTACTGCTCATCGAACGAGCTAATATGAGGTTCCCGCTCATTTGCTGCAATGCTATTGGTCAAATTGTAACTCCTTTTGTGTTGTGTGCCACGAGATGCCGGGCACCCTTGCAAACTCATTCTTGTGAGGGATCTCTTGCAAAGTGGACGTGTTCTGTTCTACCGGCCAATAGACTGAACACCGTCTAAACCTCACCGTCAAGTTAACTCAGCGTCTTTGCGATATACCACACACTCGCCAGAATCACGAGTGCAAATATATGGTTTAGAAGCCTAAAGTGACAAATCTCCAGAGCGAAACAGACTGGTATCAGGTAACCCCTGGTGACAAAGATCGTCGTGAGTGACCTAGAGTGAACTAAGGCAGTGCCGCCGCCTAAGTAATCTGTGTGTGACATTACCACAGTGTACAGTGTAGTGCATGGTACCGCCACTCATCCTGAGCGTGTACCTCAGTACCTCGAGCGCCCGCCGCCGCCTAGCTCTACGTGACGTCACCACCTCACGCACCGTCAGTGCCAGTGTGCGCGCGTGTGTCTGTCTGTTAAGCATACAGCACGCCCTACTCACGAAATCATCTCAAGATACTGCGAGTACCCTCCGTGTCTACGAGCGAAACCAGCTATCAGGCCACCTACGAGTGCTTGTATAAACGAGTCTGAGTGAGTGCGTAAGGAAAGGTACCTTATCTGTAAGTACAAGATCTTGTCATTGTTTTATTGTGTCTGTGTTGATCTGAGGGATCAACCACAGTTCTCACCTTCTTATACCTGTCGCAGGTTATAGGTGAATCGACGGTGTATGCGTGTTTATCTGTGTGGTATCACAGCATTTCACTCGTCTGTGGATGTGAGCTTCACATACACCACACATTTAGTTATTGTGTGATTATTATTGTGTTTATTGCATATCATCATTACCGAGTATCCGGTTGGAACTCTTGTGATCCCTTTGCATACCGGCAGTTAGGTTGCCGTGTTAGTGATTGGCTGTCAACTGTGTTAAGTTAGGTGTTTCTCCACGAGTGGATACGAGTCGATTAGCCAGACGTCAAGAGTCTCGCTAATGCAACCATAGCTTTGCTGACGCCAATCGAAAGTAAATCAAGCACCCTGTGTATTAGTGGTTAAGTTAGTAATAAAACTAGTTAAGCTTTATGCGGTGTTTCCGTTGAACCATCTGAATACTGCCAATATTTACTCAAGCCTTCAGCTCTAAGTGTCTTCAACACGAGTTGCCTGCAAGTCACTAAACTATAAATTTGATGAGGACCCTAGGAGTCCCTTAAAGTTTACATCATTGAGGAGATTCCACCGACCAACGTGGAGCAGGACCAGGTGAGGCTAGTCTGAGAAGAGACCCACAAGGACTCTAACTCGACCTTGCTCCCAGGCCCTGTACGGTTGCTCTCGTATTTTCTATTTTGCTAAATTCCGACAGCTTCATGAAGCGGCTGCCACATGTTGTACATTGGCGACGGTACGCATTGCAGTCGGACAGCAAAAAAAAAAAAAAAAACCACAACCCCGTATTNAATAATAAATTACACGTGGAAAATATTAGAGGGACTGTCCAAACCTGCACACAAATACCCACCACATGAGACCAGAAGACATGGCAGGATGTGCAGAATACCCCCGTTGAAAAGCAGAGGTGCAAAGGTACTCTGAAAGAGAACTATATTAACATAAGAGGCCCGAGACTGTTCAACATGCTTCCACTACAACATAAGGGACATAACTGGCCGACCCCTCACAGTGTTCAAGAGAGAACTATCAACATCAGAGGCCCGAGACTGTTCAACACGCTTCCACTACACATAAGGGACAAACTGGCCGACCCCTCACAGTGTTCAAGAGAGAACTATCAACATCAGAGGCCCGAGACTGTTCAACACGCTCCACTACACATAAGGGACATAACTGGCCGACCCCTCACAGTGTTCAAGAGAGAACTATCAACATCAGAGGCCCGAGACTGTTCAACACGCTTCCACTACACATAAGGGACATAACTGGCCGACCCCTCACAGTGTTCAAGAGAACTTGATAAAACACCTCCAAAGGATACCTGATCAACCAGGCTGTGACTCGTACGTTAGGCTGCGAGCAGCCGCGTCCAACAGCCTGGTTGACCAGTCCAGCAACCAGGCGGCCTGGTGAGAGACCGGGCCGCGGGGACCTTGACCTCCGGAATCAACACAAGTAAAGTAGACTGGACCTACGGTGGCCCCCATACCCTGAGAATGCTACCGTGTCGTGAGTTTTCGTTAGCGTATAAACATGACGGGTCTCAATCCAATAACAAGGGAGATAGCAATTGTGCACATTGCTGTGCAATGTGAACGCATAGGTTTATATATCAGACTCCTGTTGCATATACAACAGCTCTATATTGCAACTGGTAATTAGTGTTGGAAACCGAGAAACTATTCTCTCAAAACTTCATTCTTGTGTATTTTTTTGCAGGGATATTCCTGGGCGGCCCTAAGCCTCTGGCTGGCCACTGGGCGGGCCCTAAGCCTCTGGCTGGCCCACTGGGGGGCCCTAAGCCTCTGGCTGGCCCACTGGGCGGGCCTAAGCCTCTGGCTGGCCCACTGGGCGGGCCCTAAGCCTCTGGCTGGCCCACTGGGCGGGCCCTAAGCCTCTGGCTGGCCCACTGGGCGGGCCCTAAGCCTCTGGCTGGCCCACTGGGCGGGCCCTAAGCCTCTGGCTGACCCACTGGCGGGCCCTAAGCCTCTGGCCCCACTGGGCGGGCCCTAAGCCTCTGGCTGGCCCACTGGGCGGGCCCTACGCCTCTGGCTGGCCCACTGGGCGGGCCCTAACCTCTGGCTGGCCCACTGGGCGGGCCCTACGCCTCTGGCTGGCCCACTGGGCGGCCCTAAGCCTCTGGCAGGCCACTTGGGCGGGCCCTAAGCCTCTGGCTGGCCCACTGGGCGGGCCCTAAGCCCCTGGCTGGCCCACTTGGGCGGGCCCTAAGCCTCTGGCTGGCCCACTGGGCGGGCCCTAAGTCTCTGGCTGGCCCACTGGGCGGGCCCTAAGCCTCTGGCTGGCCCACTGGGCGGGCCCTAAGCCTCTGGCTGGCCCACTGCGGGCCCTAAGCCTCTGGCTGGCCCACTGGGCAGGTCCTAAGCCTCTGCTGTCCCACGGGCGGCCCTAAGCCTCTGGCTGGCCCACTGGGCGGCCCTAATCCTCTGGCTGGCCCACTGGGCGCCCTAAGCCTCTGCTGGCCCACTGGGCGGAGTATGAGTATTTATGACTCGTATGGTCGCTTCAGTAAGATTTTTGTCCCACGTGTTTAACAACACTTCTGCTCTGTTGAAATCTTAATGATTTTGTAACTGTGCACTGTGTTAGATAATGTTCCAGTGGTCTGTTGTGGTAGTAACTGTGCACTGTGTTAGATAATGTTCCAGTGGTCTGTTGTGGTAGTAACTGTGCACTGTGTTAGATAATGTTCCAGTGGTCTGTCGGGCATTTCTCCACAGTACTAACATTTCCTCTCATCTTCCGGAACCTGTAAGCCTATTTCCCATGCACATGGGTATCCAGCCTGATGCGATGTAAGTGTACTTCTGTTGCTCTACTGCTCCCTTTCATCAATCAAGTGGTTCTTCAACCCGCAGATCCTGAACAACATAACGTGGCTGGAGATACATTACAAACCACACATGAGAAATTAAGAAACTACGACGTTTCGGTCCGTCCAGGACGCCGCTATCCTACTTTCTGATGTGTGGTTTGGTCCTCACGTTATATCCTAAATATGGGCTTTCACGCTATACACTTGAAAGGTAACCCAGTACTAAGGTAACAAAGCTAACATTACCCCAGTACTGAGGTAACACAGCTAACATTACCCCAGTACTGAGGTAACACAGCTAACATTACCCCAGTACTAAGGTAACACAGCTAACATTACCCCAGTACTAAGGTAACACAGCTAACATTACCCCAGTACTAAGGTAACACAGCTAACATTACCCCAGTACTAAGGTAACACAGCTAACATTACCCCAATACTGAGGTAACACAGCTAACATTACCCCAGTACTAAGGTAACACAGCTAACATTACCCCAGTACTGAGGTAACACAGCTAACATTACCCCAATACTGAGGTAACACAGCTAACATTACCCCAATACTGAGGTAACACAGCTAACATTACCCCAGTACTAAGGTAAGAAAGCTAACATTACCCCAATACTAAGGTAACACAGCTAACATTACCCCAGTACTGAGGTAACACAGATAACATTACCCCAATACTAAGGTAACACAGCTAACATTACCCCAGTACTGAGGTAACACAGCTAACATTACCCCAATACTAAGGTAAGAAAGCTAACATTACCCCAATACTAAGGTAACACAGCTACCATTACCCCAGTACTGAGGTAACACAGCTAACATTACCCCAATACTAAGGTAACACAGCTAACATTACCCCAGTACTAAGGTAACACAGCTAACATTACCCCAGTACTAAGGTAACACAGCTAACATTACCCCAGTACTGAGGTAACACAGCTAACATTACCCCAATACTAAGGTAAGAAAGCTAACATTACCCCAATACTAAGGTAACACAGCTAACATTACCCCAATACTGAGGTAACACAGCTAACATTACCCCAATACTAAGGTAACAAAGCTAACATTACCCCAATACTGAGGTAACACAGCTAACATTACCCCAATACTGAGGTAACACAGCTAACATTACCCAGTACTAAGGTAACACAGCTAACATTACCCCAGTACTAAGGTAACACAGCTAACATTACCCCAGTACTGAGGTAACACAGCTAACATTACCCCAGTACTAAGGTAACACAGCTAACATTACCCCAGTACTAAGGTAACACAGCTAACATTACCCCAGTACTGAGGTAACAAAGCTAACATTACCCCAATACTGAGGTAACACAGCTAACATTACCCCAATACTAAGGTAACACAGCTAACATTACCCCAATACTGAGGTAACACAGCTAACATTACCCCAATACTAAGGTAACACAGCTAACATTACCCCAGTTCTAAGGTAACACAGCTAACATTACCCCAGTACTGAGGTAACACAGCTAACATTACCCCAATACTGAGGTAACACAGCTAACATTACCCCAATACTAAGGTAACACAGCTAACATTACCCCAATACTAAGGTAACACAGCTAACATTACCCCAGTACTGAGTTATGCGCACCAGCCTGGAGTCCACACCTCGTTCAGCACAAAAACTATATTTTAAAGTGCAAAGGTTAAGACAAAAGTTTAGTGCCATTGAAAGAACAGCACTCATTAAAATGATGGGACTGCACGATGTATATATATACATATATATATGTATATATATATACATCGTATATATTATATATATATATATATATATTATATATATATATATATATATATATATATACATCTGTATATACTAAGGTATATACCTATACCTTAGTATATACAGATGAAAGAGTACAGCACTTCCTTCCACCCTGGCAGATAGTACTTTTGACACCCTGACCCCTGCATACCCCACCAAGAAACTAATCACAAACAACCCTCATGCTCACCTTGCTGCTAAATTAAGCACCATAGAACACATACAGAATATACAAACCGAAAACCACATAGCACAGACCATATACACTGACGGATCACTCAATACAGCTACAGGGAGGGCAGGAAGTGCTGTTATTGCTCATCAGCCCGATGGCAGCACAATTCAAAAGAATATAAGAATTAGTAACTGGGCGTCCACTATGCAAGCCGAGTTGGTAACAATACTGGTAACTCTCGAAATTATTGACAACACTGAAGTAGACAGCTTAATTAAAGTCTGCAGTAAATAAAGACAGTATTGAACGGAATCTTCAGTTATCAATTAGGTCCCTTAAAAGTGTTATTAGACGAGAACTCCTGGACGGCTTTGAAGAAAGTAGAACAGTGCAAACTGGAACTAGCAGGTCCATTGTTCATCACATTGAAATGTGTGAAGTAAAACATGTGTATGGGGCAAGTAACAAAGTCAGTAGACTAACAGATGTTGTCACAGCTCGTATAAGACTTGGCTACAAGTATCTCTGGCAGTTCGGCTTGTGTAGGGATCTAGATGAAGTAAAGTGTAAAGTGTGTGGACAAAGACAGGGACACACACTCGAACACTATATCTTGGATTGTAGTAAAATTGAGCCATTTAGAGATAAATCTAAGTTCACGCTGTATGATATGGCAACCAATCTTATTACTAGGGATAAAATACCTGAAATCCTTGCACTGTATCCACATTTCGCTTCCAGTAGATAAACGACATATGAGATTAAGAAACTCAGTATTGTGAAGACTAATAATAAACAGCAGCTCTCCTATGACTAATATCTCCATGGCTCAAGCAATTATGTATTAGCGATAAGACCTACCATTAATGTATAATGACTTACTGTAAATATATAGCTCTTGAAATAGAATATTCTTTGCAACAAGCTGACATTGTAACAATAAGGTGTGAAGGATAGATAAAATTGTTTATGTAATAATCTTATATGAGATCTGATAAAAACCTTTTGTGCCCTTTGCTTTGCGCTACCGCTCACAGGATGAGTATGGGGTGCACAATAATCTAGCCACCTCTGGCGGCAACAATCAAAAAATGCCAGAAGCAGGAGTCTCCCTGTAGGACGACTGGTTAGGGTGTGGGTGGGGTGAACAGTTTCACGACACTAGAAGAGAGACGAGAGGATATTATCACAACAGCCGAGACTCCGAGGAGCAAGATGACAAGGACAGCCTATTTAAACACAGCAACTATGACAGGAGAACGGAGGCGGAAGCTGGAGAGGCCAGAGAGAAAGGAAGGTGCGGATATACTAGTAGCCTGTATTGATTGTTGCTGCTAGTTTATTGTGCACCCCATACCCATCCTGTGAGCGGTAGCGCAAAAAGCATTACAGAGGGCACAAAAGGTGTTTATCAGACCTCATCTTAGATTATTACATAAACAATTTCATCTATCCTTCACACCTTATAGTTACAATGTCAGCTAGTTACAGAGAATGTGCTACTTCAAGAGCTACATATTTACAGTAAGTCATCATACATTAATGGTAGGTCTTATCGCTAATACATAATAGTTTTACCAATGGGGATAATGCAGTCATAGGGGAGCTTCTGTTTATTATTCGTCCTTACAATACCATACTTGTTTCTGAATCTCATATATCGTTCATCTAATGCAGGGGTCTCCAAACTATGGCCCGCGGGCCATATCCGGCCCGCCAAACAAATCCCTGTGTGGTGGCCTTGAAAAAAATAATTATCGTACGAATGGCATCGCAGAATTATTCAAAGCTGGAGCTGCTGACTGGTGGCGCTCAGCCCGAGTCAGTTTTCCTCTCTCTCGATAGTGTGACGCACAGATACTAGTACTGGTAGGTATGTGTTGTGCATTACAACCAATCAGTTGTGTATAACTGTATATTGTGGGGATGGAGGGCGAGTGGGGCTTCGCTGCTTCTGTTTCAGGGAGCACAAACACTGTACAATATTCTTTTCTCTGTACTTTGACAATACCTTTATCTTAGTTATACAAAATAGCAATAATACTATCGTAGCCAAAAATATTGCATGTTTAAAATAGTTAAAATGGTAACCATTAAGTTTATCAACGAAAGCTGTTGCCATAATATTTACCACTTTATAATAATATGCTATGCTTTTTAACACCACATACAAGCTGTGTAGAATTATTTCATTTATTTAACCCTTATGTTTTCAGATATGGAAAAGATAAAGAAAAGAAAAGTGGACAGTGAAAAGTAAAAAGTTTTTCATTTTTTATTCCTTCGGCCCGCATAAATATGGGAAATATATAATGTGGCCCTTACATGAAAAGTTTGGAGACCCCTGATCTAATGGAAGCGAAATGTGGGTACAGTGCAAGGATTTCAGGTAATTTATCCATGGTAATAAGGTAGGTTGCCATATCATACAGTAGCCTGTATGTGTCGCCAATAAGTAGAATGCACTAAAGCTCTTTAAACCAGCTATGTCTACAGCTTTAGGAACTGATTTGATAAATAATTTTAACCTGGTTAAATTACAAGTCAACAGGTACAAGACGACTAGCAAGGTGGGGGCATAAAGAGCTACACCTTACTTCCCGCAGTCACTGTTAGGCGAGCGCGCACAGTGAATGAACACACAAGGAAAACCCTGGTGCAGGAGAGAGGGTTGGCGGGGCCGGGCCCGCCTTAAGCTAAGGTTACTGACCGTGTTCCCGCCCTCTGTGCTCTCTGCTTGTACTCCCAATCACCACATACACAATATGTAACACATAGGTTCAACATGTATGCTCTCTCAATTTTATATGCGCGAATGTAACATAGGCCTATGCATACATTTAACAAATTTAAAACTAAAATTACATTAAAAACAAAACTATGCCATCTTTATACAACACCGTTTACAAAATAATATATTAAAAAATTTTCACGGAGTATATGCAATTTAATAGTATTTTAAAGCTCAATTCAAATAGACACGTATATAAATATTTTTGCAACAATGAAGGAGTTCCAGGATGTCACGGGTTAATTTTGAATGATTCGTANGTGTTGACCTTAATTAAGAATTACTCACTGAATACTTGCAAGGAGTCAAGTGTGATGTAATTTAAGAGTTGAGTTATTGTGACAAGAGGACTTGTGTTAACGTAGAGTACTATCATGTTGTGTCTAGCGTGAGACACTTGTTTGTGATTAAAGTAGTACTTGTTGCTGACTGCTGTGATCAGTCAATTTCCATCATTATTCACATAATCAATGTTGTAATTGATTAAGGCAATTTCTTTTGGTTATCGTCTAGTGACGAGGGTAAAGTAACTTAGGGATGAGTGGAGCTGTGTCCCAGAATCCCACCTTGCCTGACTGTGTTCACTTTAGTTGTGATAGGGGTGAGTCACTGTTAGACTACCCACCTGATTACGGGGGTCTCTCCTGTTAGGAGGGAGGGCCTTAAGCTTGTGATTAGAGTAGTTGCCACTAGGAAGCCGTGTCACTATTGATTGCTTGCTTGTGTCATCAGTGGAAGATTGTTCAGTTAGTTCATGTTGTCAGCCCGAAGTGTCAGCAGGATGGAGCCTGCTGTCATTTCTCGAGGGGCTGTTGAATAGCTGTGTTGCAAATGCCACTGGTTGGACTGTAACGTAATTAAATCACACGCTGTGGTGTAACTTAGTCTGTGATATTTTTCCTTGAGTTTGCAATATTGCGTCATCAGTGGGCACACCTGTGTTCAGGTTAGTTCAGTATGCAGCCACACAGCAAGGGTTGCTATTTAGCTGTTGGTTATGGTGCCACTGGATGGACATTAACGTAAAGATTAATTTGAGGAAGGGTGCTGGAGTTGCCAGTGAACCCATTAGTTATTGATGTCATTGAAAGGCTACTGATTTGATTGCATTGCAACCGCTATTGCAGGTGTAGACTGCACTGAGGCGTAGAACAGTTAGGAGGTTACTGGAGACGTGTTCCAGAACTCACTGTGTCATTTGTTGTAATTGTGATTATAGATCTGTTAGTTCTTGCTTGCGTGTTGATTCCTCTGTGGGCACGCTTATGTTCGAGTAACGTCATTGACATTCTTTTGTTTTAATGTAGTAGTCTAGTCTCTTGTTATAATAAATTGTTATTTGTTAACAGTCTTTGATGTCAACCTTCAACTATTCTGTACCACTCCCATTGTTCTGATATATATTTGATATTGTTGTTTTAAATCTTTGATATGACGGCTGCGCTCTTGGGAATTCGAATTCCAATTCATAGCGCCACACAACAAATATAAAATTTGATTGTGAGAACCCGTCGGTTACCCTTTATTGGTTTTAACGTCATGTTTAACTAGGAGGAACCAGCGGCCTATTGTGGACAGGTTTTCACCCCTGCTGGTGGAAGCCTGGCGGTTTGCTCCCGCTTCTCCTTTTTCTACTGGACTCATGCTTAACTGCCAAGAGCAGCCTTTAAACTTGTAGTCCACCTCCTAAGGGAGGTAGGCGTAGAGAAAAATCTCACATAAGGGAAGGAGTTAATATGAGCGATAAAATAAGAATAAGATGTTTGTGAAGGTTAGGGCGTGTAAGTGTTGAGCGAGAGAAGCAGGAGTCAAGAACAACAGTCAGGGTGACTAAAGGGTCATGTTGTGGAGGAACCATTTTGGCAAGACGCTGTCTCTCACGAGTAGAGGAAGCAACAATTATTTTAGAAGATGATCAATCGATAGGATGATTACAGCCCTTAATCAGTCAAGTCAGCAGACAACAAGCAGCATTATTGTCTGCAAACTCAACACTGCTTTTGTGTTCGTATAGTGTGTCAATGGAGAGACACAACACTAGGGCAATAGAGCAGACAGCAGCAGTGCCAGCAGGCGGAGCAGTGTGAACCACATTACTGCCAAGTGGGAGAGTTGGTCGACAACCTTGTTTTGTCGACCAACAAATCAAGGGGGGGGGGGGGGGGGGGTTGCTGAGATTGTCTAGTTGGGATATAAAGGCGGCTGTTTCTCTATTATTACTAATTCGCATCTTATACTTCGGCCTCCCAGCCTGTCACCTCACATTCTTATCTTAAATGTATTCACTTTCTCTAGCTCTCTTACGGGCTCACATAGCCCGTGCTACTTGGAACTTCATGTTCCGAGTAGCTGAATCTAAAAACAACACTAACTCTCTTCCTTTACACGACCTCATAACTGTGTTATCTGGAGATCTTGACGTTATCTTGAGATGATTTCGGGGCTTTAGTGTCCCCGCGGCCCGGTCCTCGGCCAGGCCTCCACCCCCAGGAAGCAGTCCGTGACAGCTGACTAACACCCAGGTACCTATTTTACTGCTAGGTAACAGGGTCATAGGGTGAAAGAAACTCTGCCCATTGTTTCCCGCCGGCGCCTGGGATCGAACCCAGGACCACAAGTCCAGCGTGCTGTCCGCTCGGCCGACCGGCTCCCGGTCGGCCGAGTGTCCGAGACACTTTCTTCATGTGCGCACACGGGGGTCGTGTACTCACCTAGTTGTGCTTGCGGGGGTTGAGCTCTGCTCTTGCGGCCCGCCTCTCAACCAATCAGCTGTTACAAACTACTATTTTTTCACATACACCCTCCCCCCTCCAGGAAGCAGTCCGTAACAGCTGTCTAACTACCAGGTACCCATTTACTTCTAGGTGAACACGGGCCATGAGGGTGAAAAACTCTGCCCATTTTGTTTCTCCCATCACCGGGGATCGAACCCGGACCCTAATATTACGAGTCCAAAGCGCTGTCCACTTAGCTATCAGGCCACTAGGCCTCTGTGTGTGTGTCATTGTCAGCCCGGACACTGTCAAGGTCTGGTGATAAAGGTGTTGCGCAAGCACAAATATTACCACCTCTTCTGCCTTAATAAATTACCGTGACCAAACGCCACAAGCAACTTCAAGACTTATTAACAAAAGACCAATGAACAATGTGAACATTGTGAGCACAACATGAACAAGTCAATGAACTTGAATGTCTGCTTTAGTTGCGCCTCAATATTCAGAGATACCTTACCTTGAGGTGATTCCGGGGCTCAGCGACCCCGCGGCCCGGTCGTCGACCAGGCCTGCGTCTGGTGCATCTCTGTGCAACCAGAGATGCAATTTAGTGCACTAAAACTTGATTCATTTCCAGATGTTGCAATCACCAGCCAGTGTTGCTGTCGACCTTCTGCTCCGCCTCCTACATGCAACATTCTCGCTATATGAGCAACACTTCACCATGGACACCGTAGGTGGCACCTCACAGTCGCTCACAGTAAGGTCGCGGACCGTGACCGTCGCAGTGAGCGTTATAGACATCCTCTGCCACATGGTAATTTATACACCAAACTCCAGTGACAAGCCAAAACCCTTTATGTACCTTGGCAGTTAGCTCGATGATGAGTCATAATAATTCATACACCTGGCGAGTAGCCACGAGGCAGGTGTAGGCACACACCTGGCGAGTAGCCACGAGGCAGGTGTAGGCAGACACCTGGCGTGTAGCCACGAGGCAGGTGTAGGCAGACACCTGGCTGTAGCCACGAGGCAGGTGTAGGCAGACACCTGGCCTGCAGCCACGACGCAGGTGTAGGCAGACACCTGGCGAGTAGCCACGAGGCAGGTGTAGGCAGACACCAGGCGAGTAGCCACGAGGCAAGTGTAGTCACACGCGGGGCTGTAGCCACGAGGCAGGTGTAGGCACACACACCTGGCGTGCAGCCACGAGGCAGGTGTAGGCACACACCTGGCGTGTAACCACGAGGCAGGTGTAGGCAGACACCTGGCGTGTAGCCACGAGGCAGGTGTAGGCAGACACCTGGCCTGTAGCCACGAGGCAGGTGTAGGCAGACACCTGGCGTGTAGCCACGAGGCAGGTGTAGGCAGACACCTGGCGTGTAGCCACGAGGCAGGTGTAGGCAGACACCTGGCGTGTAGCCACGAGGCAGGTGTAGGCAGACACCTGGCCTGTAGCCACGAGGCAGGTGTAGGCAGACACCTGGCGTGTAGCCACGAGGCAGGTGTAGGCAGACACCTGGCGTGTAGCCACGAGGCAGGTGTAGGCAGACACCTGGCGTGTAGCCACCTGGCAGGCAACACGCGGGGGCAGTAGCCACCAGGCAGGCAACACCCGGGGGCAGTAGCCACCAGGCAGGCAACACGCGGGGGCAGTAGCCACGAGGCAGGCAACACGCGGGGGCAGTAGCCACCTGGCAGGCAACACGCGGGGGCAGTAGCCACCAGGCAGGCAACACCGGGGGCAGTAGCCACCAGGCAGGCAACACGCGGGGGCAGTAGCCACGAGGCAGGCAACACGCGGGGGCAGTAGCCACGAGGCAGGCAACACCCGGGGGCAGTAGCCACGAGGCAGGCAACACCCGGGGGCAGTAGCCACCTGGCAGGCAACACGCGGGGGCAGTAGCCACCTGGCAGGCAACACCGGGGGCAGTAGCCACCTGGCAGGCAACACCCGGGGGCAGTAGCCACCAGGCAGGCAACACGCGGGGGCAGTAGCCACCTGGCAGGCAACACGCGGGGGCAGTAGCCACCAGGCAGGCAACACCCGGGGGCAGTAGCCACCAGGCAGGCAACACCCGGGGGCAGTAGCCACCAGGCAGGCAACACGCGGGGGCAGTAGCACCTGGCAGGCAACACGCGGGGGCAGTAGCCACCAGGC
>WNGS01052365.1:11200822-11215370 GCA_020271785.1 Procambarus virginalis
GTATTGACCCCAACAATGCAGGTGAAGGCAGTACTGACCCCAACAATGCAGGTGAAGGCAGTATTGACCCCCAACAATGCAGGTGAAGGCAATATTGACCCCCAACAATGCAGGTGAAGGCAATATTGACCCCCAACAATGCAGGTGAAGGCAATATTGACCCCAAACAATGCAGGTGAAGGCAATATTGACCCCAACAATGCAGGTGAAGGCAATATTGACCCCAACAATGCAGGTGAAGGCAATATTGACCCCAACAATGCAGGTGAGGCAATATTGACCCCCCAACAATGCAGGTGAAGGCAATATTGACCCCAACAATGCAGGTGAAGGCAATATTGACCCCAACAATGCAGGTGAAGGCAATATTGACCCCAACAATGCAGGTGAAGGCAATATTGACCCCCAACAATGCAGGTGAAGGCAATATTGACCCCCAACAATGCAGGTGAAGGCAATATTGACCCCAACAATGCAGGTGAAGGCAATATTGACCCCCCAACAATGCAGGTGAAGACAATATTGACCCCCAACAATGCAGGTGAAGGCAGTATTGACCCCCAACAATGCAGGTGAAGGCAGTATTGACCCCCAACAATGCAGGTGAAGGCAGTATTGACCCCCAACAATGCAGGTGAAGGCAATATTGACCCCAACAATGCAGGTGAAGGCAGTATTGACCCCAACAATGCAGGTGAAGGCAATATTGACCCCCAACAATGCAGATGAAGACAATATTGACCCCAACAATGCAGATGAAGGCAGTATTGACCCCAACAATGCAGGTGAATGCAGTATTGACCCCAACAATGCAGGTGAAGGCAGTATTGACCCCAACAATGCAGGTGAAGGCAGTATTGACCCCAACAATGCAGGTGAAGGCAATATTGACCCCCAACAATGCAGGTGAAGGCAGTATTGACCCCCAACAATGCAGGTGAAGGCAATATTGACCCCCAACAATGCAGATGAAGGCAATATTGACCCCAACAATGCAGGTGAAGGCAATATTGACCCCAACAATGCAGATGCAGACAATATTGACCACCAACAATGCAGGTGAAGGCAGTATTGACCCCCCAACAATGCAGGTGAAGGCAATATTGACCCCAACAATGCAGGTGAAGGCAATATTGACCCCCCAACAATGCAGGTGAAGGCAATATTGACCCCCAACAATGCAGGTGAAGGCAATATTGACCCCCAACAATGCAGATGAAGGCAATATTGACCCCAACAATGCAGGTGAAGGCAATATTGACCCCAACAATGCAGGTGAAGGCAATATTGACCCCCAACAATGCAGATGAAGGCAATAATGACCCCAACAATGCAGGTGAAGGCAATATTGACCCCAACAATGCAGGTGAAGGCAGTATTGACCCCAACAATGCAGGTGAAGGCAGTATTGACCCCAACAATGCAGGTGAAGGCAGTATTGACCCCAACAATGCAGGTGAAGGCAGTATTGACCCAACAATGCAGGTGAAGGCAATATTGACCCCCAAGACAAGAGCAGTACACACACACAAGAGCAGTACACACACAAGAGCAGTACACACACAAGAGCAGTACACACACAAGAGCAGTACACACACACACACAAGAGCAGTACACACACAAGAACTGGAGCGTCTGAGAGCAGCGTCGATCAGTCACGTGTACACAATGAAGAGCCACACCTCCAATCAGGCTACAGCTGAGGGCCAGGTCACCTCGGGTCAATTGTAAAGGTCACGAAGCTTGTCAGTTATGATCTGCCAGAAACGCTAAGCGTGTTAGTGGCGCCGCAAGAATCGAGGCACCGTCTGGGATGCTCCCGGACGCAGGTTCGAATCCCTCGTCACGGCCAGAACGTCATACACCAATGGTCGGTGCTCTCTCAGACCCACTCTACCTTCTTGTATACAAAAATAAAATAGATAAAATGCTCTCAATTAATACTAGTTACCGGGTACAGTACTAAATACAACTAGTTATGGTGAGGAGGAAATGGTGTTAGTGATAGTTAAGATGGTCGATGGTTAAGGGAGAGGTTGAGCAGCACTTAAGCAGGTAAGAAGGGGGGGGGGTTAAGAAGGGGGGTTAAGGGAAGGGGTGTTAAGGGAAGGGGGAGGATGGGAGTGAGGGGTGAGTGAGGACAAGACAGGAGTGAAGGGGAAGATGTTCACACCACTGTACCAATATCAACACTGTGGCGCCGGGTGCCAGGAGCAACCAGTGCCAGGATTTGACGCCTGGCACGCAGGCGTACACACACGCAGGCGTACACACACGCAGGCGTACACACACACACACACGCAGGCGTACACACACACACACGCAGGCGTACACGCACACACACGCAGGCGTACACACGCAGGCATACACACGCAGGCGTACACACGCAGGCGTACACACGCAGGCGTACACACACACACACACACACACACACACACACACACACACACACACACACACACACACACACACACACACGCAGGCGTACACACACGCCACGGGGAGCCGGCGGCCGAGCGGACAGCACGCTGGATACGTGATCCTGTGGTCCCGGGTTCGATCCCGGGCGCCGGCGAGAAACATTGAGCAGAGTTTCTTTCACCCTATGCCCCTGTTACCTAGCAGTAAATAGGTACCTGGGAGTTAGTCAGCTGTCGCGGGCTGCTTCCTGGGGGTGTGTGATGTGGGGGGGGGGGGCGAATAGTAGTAGTAGTTAGAAACAGTTGATTGACAGTTGAGAGGCGGGCCGAAAGAGTAGAGCTCAACCCTCACAAACACAACTAGGTGAATACAACTAGGTGAATACAACTAGTGAATACACACATCACAGTCGAGAGGGAACGAGCGGAGTACCTCAAGGTTGGGTACAAGGGCCTCGTATCATCTTGAGATGAGGTTATCTTGAGATGATTTCGGGGCTTTAGTGTCCCGCGGCCCGGTCCTCGACCAGGCCTCCATCCCCAGGAAGCAGCCGGTGACAACTGACTAACACCCAGGTACCTATTTTACTGCTAGGTAACAGGGGCATAGAGTGAAAGAAACTCTGCCCATTGTTTCTCGCCGGCGCCCGGGATCGAACCCAGAACCACAGGATCACAAGTCCAGCGTGCTGTCCGCTCGACCGACCGGCTCCCGTGGGGTACAAGGGGCCTCGTATCATACTTCATGTATAAATATAGACGATCTAACAGATGAAGTAAGCTCACATTGACCTTCGCCGACGACGCTAAGCTAATGAGCCGCTCAGAACTGAGGACGACTCCAATATCTTACAAGACAAACTAGACAATCTCCATGAAACTAATTAAAATGGATTTAATAATTAACTAATAATTAAAATGGATACTGTTGATTTGCGATGACAATTTCCAGAGACGGCCTGACAAAATGGCCACTATTGTGACGAATGGCGGGTTAAAAGGATCGAAATTCGAACACTAAGGCCTCGAATGCAGTACAGGATGAACGGAACTCAGCTTCCAAAATCTGAAAGAGACACTCTTAGGCGTGGACAACGCGAGATCTAAGATCACACACACGCACAACAGCACATACACAGCACACTGTACTAGGAAGTGATGTGGTGGAGGCTGACGCCATACACAGTTTCAAATGTAGATATGATAGAGCCCAATAGGCTCAGGAAACTGTACACCTGTTGATTGACGGTTTACAAACTCTCGAGTATGAACCAAGGTTTGTGCATTCAGAGATTTTCTGGTGTGATCAAGTAGAAACGCACGTAGATATGAGGGCGTGAAGAGCATAGTAGAACTGTCTACGTTGTCTCCCGTCTTCCCTCATACCTGGAGCATACCTGCACAGGGTTTCCGGAGTTGCTGACGTTGGGAAACCTTGGGAGGACGGGTTGCACCATCATGCAAATCTAACATTGCTTCATCAACAAGTCATTCAACTTGCAGACTGGTTCTGTGGGTGTAGTCAGCCAGCGGTGCTCCACACAACATGTCATCAGTTGACAACATGGGGGCGAAGCTTCGGGTAAAACGGATCCCACCGCAGCACTAACTGGTTGTCACTGTATGACATTATCCCCACACACACATTTATGGGTTAAGGACGTGGCCCGTATATAGTCTGTCTCCTCTCCTTCACCTACTCACGCAGGGTGCAGTCGCACCTCCACAGGAATCCACAGGGAAATAAGCCACCACTTACTGGAAGTGGTGGCTCAAAAGGGCCACCACTTACGGGCTATTCATGCCCGTGCCACCATTTGGGTGGCTTCATCTTAACACATTCACAGGGGAGACATCTCCCGTCACGCAGGGTGCATTCGAACCACCACAGATCTCCAGTATCAGCTCTTGATACTGGTAATGGCTCAAAAGGACCACCACTTACGGGCTATTCATGCCCGTGCCACCTCTTGGGTGGCTTAATCTTCATCAATCAATCAATCCTTCACCTGCTGTAGATCAGTAGCTAGGAGTATTGTGTACCTACCAGGGGGGAGGGGGAACGTGCCAAGTCATTACGACTATATAGCACAGGGAAGGGGTCAGGATAAGGATTTGGGATGGGACGGGGGAAAGGAATGGTGCCCAACTACTTGTGGACGGTCGGGGATTGAACGCCGAGCTGCAGAAAGCAACACCGTCGCTCTACCGTCCAGCTCAAGTGATTGGTGGGGGGGGGGGGATACAGGAGAGGCATAGGTGAAGGAAGTTCAGAAATGTGAAATATAGTCAGGGTTATGAAAGCAGGCGGGCTGTCCGCCTGGCTGACTCGAGGTTTCCTATACGCCAACACAGGCAGACAGGAGGATAGAAGCACAAACCAGTGATCTCTACGATGGTACAACATGGTTGCAGCTGGCAATCCCAATCATTATGGCCGAAGAGGAGGAGGACGAGGGAGAGAATCAGTAATAGCCAGAATCCGTCTTGGATACAAATATCCATGGAGATTCAGAATGGAAACAACAGTTGATCAGCGAAGTTGCAGAATCTTTGGTGAGTGATGGACACCGCCTTGACCACTATCTACGTGAATGTGAACACCTGAGAGACATTAGGAATATGTGTAGAATAATAAACCCCACATTGTTTGAGTTAGGAAAATACTTCAAGTATTGATATTCTTCTTAAAAGATTCCCCATTTTGCACCCGCAAGATAACGTAAGATTTTAAGGGTTGACAGATGTTAATCTTCTTGTTTGATAAGCTGTTCACTTGAGACAGTTAAGCAAGTCCCAGCTGTGTCTGGGTACATGTGACAGGATGAACAACCCAGCGGGTTTTCTTCTATTGGGAGTGTTGTACATGCTGCTATGGCGGTGTGTCCACTCACAGGATGAGTGGCGCTGCCCAATACTGTCACTATGGCGGTGTGTCCACTCACAGGATGAGTGGCGCTGCCCAATACTGTCACTATGGCGGTGTGTCCACTCACAGGATGAGTGGCGCTGCCCAATACTGTCACTATGGCGGTGTGTCCACTCACAGGATGAGTGGCGCTGCCCAATACTGTCACTATGGCGGTGTGTCCACTCACAGGATGAGTGGCGCTGCCCAATACTGTCACTATGGCGGTGTGTTCACTCACAGGATGAGTGGCGCTGCCCAATACTGTCACTATGGCGGTGTGTTCACTCACAGGATGAGTGGCGCTGCCCAATACTGTCACTATGGCGGTGTGACCACTCACAGGATGAGTGGCGCTGCCCAATACTGTCACTATGGCGGTGTGTCCACTCACAGGATGAGTGGCGCTGCCCAATACTGTCACTATGGCGGTGTGTCCACTCACAAGATGAGTGACGCTGCCCAATACTGTCACTATGGCGATGTGTCCACTCACAGGATGAGTGGCGCTGCCCAATACTGTCACTATGGCGGTGTGTCACTCACAGGATGAGTGGCGCTGCCCAATACNGTAAGTCCACTACGGTTCACCATAGCCCGTGCTACTTGCCCCGCTCCTGTGCCAGTAAGTCCACTACGGTTCACCATAGCCCATGCTCTTGCCCCGCTCCGGTGCCAGGTAAGTCCACTACGGTTCACCATAGCCCGTGCTACTTGCCCCGCTCCTGTGCCAGGTAAGTCCACTACGGGCTCACCATAGCCCGTGCTACTTGCCCCGCTCCTGTGCCAGGTAAGTCCACTACGGCTCACCAAGCCCGTGCTACTTGCCCCGCTCCTGTGCCAGGTAAGTCCACTACGGTTCACCATAGCCCGTGCTACTTGCCCCGCTCCTGTGCCAGGTAAGTCCACTACGGTTCACCATAGCCCGTGCTACTTGCCCCGCTCCTTGCCAGGTAAGTCCACTACGAGCTCACCATAGCCCGTGCTACTTGCCCCGCTCCTGTGCCAGGTAAGTCCCTACGAGCTCACCATACCCCGTGCTACTTGGAACTTTTGTTCTGAGTAGCTGAATCTAAAAACCTGACCTGGCCACCACTAGCCAGGTCAGGTCCTCAGGCGTCCTCCAAGACTCGCGCCAGACGCCACGCTACATCCCACTACATATAATGACTGATGATGTCCTAACCTACCAGAGGACCCAAAACAGAAAACGGGACAGTACGTCACTTTCGCCAGCCGCTTCCATTTTCTAGTACGACAATTTTTGGCCTTAGGTAACGCATACGAGCGAAAAGCGACGTTCTTTGTAACAGGACAAGTTGGCTATTCACTACAGTCCCGGCCCCACCTCGCCGACTGCCCAACCTGTCCTCGTACTTGGTTGATACCTGGTTGATGGGGTTTTGGGAGTAGTTCTACTCCCCAAGCCCGCCCGAGGCCAGGCTCGACTTGTGAGAGTTTGGTCCACCAGGCTGTTGCTTGGAGCGGCCCGCAGGCCCACATACCCACCACAGCCCGGCTGGTCCGGAACTTCTCTTAGAAAACAGTCCAGTTTTCTCTTGAAGATGTACACGGTTGTTCCGGCAATATTTCTTATAGTCGCTGGGAGGACGTTGAACAACCGTGGACCTCTGATGTTTATACAGTGTTCTCTGATTGTGCCTATGGCCCTCTGCCCTTCACTGGTTCAATCTTGCATTTTCTCCATATCGTTCACTCCAGTACGTTGTTATTTTACTGTGCAGATTTGGGACCTGACACTCCAGTATTTTCCATGTATATATTATTTGGTATCTCTCTCGTCTCCTTTCTAGAGAGTACATTTGGAGAGCTTTGAGACGATCCCAATAATTTAGGTGTTTTATCTCGTCTATGCGTGCCGTATATGTTCTCTGTATTCCCTCTATTTCAGCAATCTCTCCTGCTCTGAAGGGGAAGTGAGTACTGAGCAGTACTCAAGACGGGACAACAGGACTCCCCGTCAACAAGACGGGGAGTGTTGTATATGATGCTATGGCGGTGTGTCCACTCACAGGATGAGTGACGCTGCCCAATACTGTCACTATGGCGGTGTGTCCACTCACAGGATGAGTGGCGCTGCCCAATACTGTCACTATGGCGGTGTGTCCACTCACAGGATGAGTGGCGCTGCCCAATACTGTCACTATGGCGGTGTGTCCACTCACAGGATGAGTGACGCTGCCCAATACTGTCACTATGGCGGTGTGTCCACTCAAAGGATGAGTGGCGCTGCCCAATACTGTCACTATGGCGGTGTGTCCACTCACAGGATGAGTGGTGCTGCCCAATACTGTCACTATGGCGGTGTGTCCACTCACAGGATGAGTGGCGCTGTCCATACTGTCACTATGGCGGTGTGTCCACTCACAGGATGAGTGGCGCTGCCCAATACTGTCACTATGGCGGTGTGTCCACTCACAGGATGAGTGACGCTGCCCAATACTGTCACTATGGCGGTGTGTCCACTCACAGGATGAGTGACGCTGCCCAATACTGTCACTATGGCGGTGTGTCCACTCACAGGATGAGTGGCGCTGCCCAATACTGTCACTATGGCGGTGTGTCCACTCACAGGATGAGTGCGCTGCCCAATACTGTCACTATGGCGGTGTGTCCACTCACAGGATGAGTGGTGCTGCCCAATACTGTCACTATGGCGGTGTGTCCACTCACAGGATGAGTGGCGCAGCCCAATACTGTCACTATGGCGGTCTGTCCACTCACAGGATGAGTGACGCTGCCCAATACTGTCACTATGGCGGTGTGTCCACTCACAGGATGAGTGGCGCTGCCCAATACTGTCACTATGGCGGTGTGTCCACTCACAAGATGAGTGGCGCTGCCCAATACTGTCACTATGGCGGTGTGTCCACTCACAAGATGAGTGGCGCTGCCCAATACTGTCACTATGGCGGTGTGTCCACTCACAGGATGAGTGGCGCTGCCCAATACTGTCACTATGGCGGTCTGTCCACTCACAGGATGAGTGACGCTGCCCAATACTGTCACTATGGCGGTGTGTCCACTCACAGGATGATTGGCGCTGCCCAATACTGTCACTATGGCAGTGTGTCCACTCACAGGATGAGTGGCGCTGCCCAATACTGTCACTATGGCGGTGTGTCCACTCACAGGATGAGTGGCGCTGCCCAATACTGTCACTATGGCGGTGTGTCCACTCACAGGATGAGTGGTGCTGCCCAATACTGTCACTATGGCGGTGTGTCCACTCACAGGATGAGTGACGCTGCCCAATACTGTCACTATGGCGGTGTGTCCACTCACAGGATGAGTGACGCTGAAAATGGTAGCGGCTGGCGAAAATGACACACTGTCCCGTTTTCTGTTGTGGGTCCTCTGGCTTTGTCAGTTACGTTAGGAAAGAACAGTTTAAATTAACAATTTTCATGACGTTTTAGAACCTTAGGAGAACTTGCTGCCCTTATCCTAACCTACCAGATGACCCAAAACAGAAAACGGGACAGTACGTCACTTTCGCCAGCCACTTCCATTTTCTAGTACGACAATTTTTGGCCTTGGGTAACGCATACGAGCGAAAAGCGACGTTCTTTGATGACAGGTTGACCAGTCAGCAGCCAACGAACGTGCACGCTCACCGTCACACACGCGCGCGCACAGTCCTCCTAAAGCGATAGTACTTATCGCATCTATCCCCCCCCCCCGGCACCACTGTGCACAATAGTACTGTGTACTAATGACGTACCACAAACGGTGTTCTATTAATTCAAAAATGTAATTGAAGAACCTAACCAAACCTGCTCCAGCACTCCTAGGCCTTGTACTATCTTAGGCCTAACAGTACATATGATAGGCCTAGGAATGTTTAAGATAGGTGTGTGTGTTTTTTTTTCCTGGAGAATATATATATGGATTAGGAAAAAGCCTGAACCATTGGAGGTCAAACAGTATAAATTGGTGCGGTTAACCAGACAGTAATTGTGAGCACAATTAGGACAATGGGTTGCACTCACACGCAAACACCCACATCACCCCCCCCCCCCCCCCCCCCCACACACACACACACACACACACACACACCACACACACACACACACACACACACACACAGGATGAGTACATCCAGTCAGTCGGCTGGATAAGATAACGGATAAATTGATAATTAAATTGTTGATTAAACGGATAATTGACGGATGAGACGGATAAAAGGTAGAATCAAAGAGCCAAAGTTCAACCCCCAAAAGCACAACTAGGTGAACACACGCACGCTAAGCATAAAGAAGTCTACTTAATACTATAAGGAAAAATGTGGCCACAATGACAAGGGGAAACATAAGCTACGAATCAAATACTTTTTATATTTTAATCACAGGGGAAATAGACTAGATAATGAAAACAAAAAAAAACTTAAAACAGGGGGAAGGAGGCTGTTGAAGAGACGTGGAGAGCAAAGCTGCTGGAGAGACAGCTGACAAACATCCCAGGACCAGCCAGAGTACTGGGCCGAGGACGCAACAGCAGCACTAAACCTGGGGCCAGATTCACGAAGCAGTTACGCAAATACTTACGAACGTGTACACCTTTCCTCAATCTTTGACGGCTTTAGTTACATTTATTAAACAGTTTACAAGCATGAAAACTTGCCAATCAACTGTTGTTATTGTTATAAACAGCCTCCTGGTGCTTCCGAGCTCATTAACTGTTTAATAATTGCAAACAAAGCCGCCAAAGATTGAGAAAAGATGGACAGTGCACAGATTCACGTAAGTGCTTCGTGAATCTGGCTCCTGGTCTTTACACAAAATAAGGCAGATATGGAGAAGTTAGGTGGGCGCTGGGAACTAGCGCCCTCTGCATTGTGCTCAAGTGCACAGTGATGCACAGTGATGCACAGGTGGTGCTGAACGACTAGGTCAGACCAAGGTGCACATTGTGGACTATGGGAGACAGCACAGGCCTCGGGACTACAGGGAAGCTAGACTATTCGTAACTGCATTTAGAGAATTTAAAGAGAACACTATAAATGAATATGATGTAATTTATAGCCTGGAAGTATACAGATACCACTAAGCAGTTTACCCCATTCAATAAGTAGACTAGAAAAGCCGTGTAAACCATTGGTTCAATAAGCAATGCAGAGAACGCACAAAAAAGCACGGAAAATGCACAGAGCTAAAATCAGAACCCAAAAAGTGACACACTAAACCAAGCCAGAAATCGGTATACCAGAATCAGGATGAAAGGTGAGAAAGAGCTAGAAAACTCACACAGCAAAACAGCCTGAAGCCCAATCAAAGCCGTTGTATAGCCATACAAGGAAAACACAACTGCAAGAGACCATGCGAGTGTCTTGACTTGACGGCTTAAAGTCATAGAAAACAACAAGAAGGTGTGTGTGTCAAACTCTGCAACATAATTCAAGATTTCAAGAAGTCTCCACAAAAGACACAGTATCGAGATCAAGGTCGCAGGATGATGATAGCACTCTTACACACTAGGTTATAGTCACTCTAGACACAGTAACACATTAATGGAGACGCAAGAAATATGACCACAATTACTATCATTCGCAAAAGAACAATGTCCATAAATTACTCTTAGAGGAAATGATTCGTCGCGGTCGGGCTGGAGAGATGTGACAAGCGTGGTTGTCAAGGCCCGGCCTCAGGACCACACTGTTCCTGTTGGGTGTAAAATATGTGACAAGCGTGGTTGTCAAGGCCCGGCCTCAGGACCACACTGTTCCTGTTGGGTGTAAAATATGTGACAAGCGTGGTTGTCAAGGCCCGGCCTCAGGACCACACTGTTCCTGTTGGGTGTAAAATATGTGACAAGCGTGGTTGTCAAGGCCCGGCCTCAGGACCACACTGTTCCTGTTGGGTGTAAAATATGTGACAAGCGTGGTTGTCAAGGCCCGGCCTCAGGACCACACTGTTCCTGTTGGGTGTAAAATATGTGACAAGCGTGGTTGTCAAGGCCCGGCCTCAGGACCACACTGTTCCTGTTGGGTGTAAAATATGTGACAAGCGTGGTTGTCAAGGCCCGGCCTCAGGACCACACTGTTCCTGTTGGGTGTAAAATATGTGACAAGCGTGGTTGTCAAGGCCCGGCCTCAGGACCACACTGTTCCTGTTGGGTGTAAAATATGTGACAAGCGTGGTTGTCAAGGCCCGGCCTCAGGACCACACTGTTCCTATTGGGTGTAAAATATGTGACAAGCGTGGTTGTCAAGGCCCGGCCTCAGGACCACACTGATCCTGTTGGGTGTAAAATGGTGTACTCGAAGGTAGGGAGGGAGTTCATGTCGGGGTTTACACACGACGCAAACCTTATTAACCAATGTACTATCCGAGAAGCGCAGCGACTTACAGGAAGACCTCGACAAACTAATTATTTAACCCCAACAACTGTAAGGTAATACAAAAGGGGGAGGAAGAGCAGAAAGAATACACACCTTATATTGGAAGGCAACTACAGGATATTGTTAAAACACAGACGGATACCTACTAACATAATTCACATTATCAAATACCAATACCACAGGTTATTTTGTGGTTATCTTGAGATGATTTCGGGGCTTTTTAGTGTCCCCGCGGCCCGGTCCTCGACCAGGCCTCCACCCCCAGGAAGCAGCCCGTGACAGCTGACTAACACCCAGCTACCTATTTTACTGCTAGGTAACAGGGGCATAGGGTGAAAGAAACTCTGCCCATTGTTTCTCGCCAGCGCCTGGGATCGAACCCAGGACCACAGGATCACAAGTCCAGCGTGCTGTCCGCTCGACCGACCGGCTCCCTCAGGGCAATACAAGCAGGGCAATACGCGATGCTGACAAACAAAGACACGTTTAAACAGCTAAATAAGCTATCATTCAGGGAACTCTAAACAGCTGCTATGTTGAGTAAATATTGAATTCCACGCGTCTGGACGCGGGGCTGAGTGTATGGGCATGTTGTCAATTTCTCTTTCAAAATCTGCCCCGCTCGTGTTGATAACTGTTATATTTACAGCTGCTTGGATATCACGCACAAAGTTATCCGGTTCTTCCACTTTCATGCTGTTTATTGGAGAGCCAAACATATCCTCATCCTGCTTTTTTTTCTAGGATTTCACTAATTTCTTTGTCATCCTCCGTGTATGAACCTCCACTTGTATGAACAGGTTCAATACTGGCAGTGGTTTTTGCTTTGATTTTGCATATTTAGAAATATTTTTGTTTTTTCTTTATTTCTTGTACTGCTTTCTGTTCTAGTTGCCTTTTTCAGTCTGATATGAATGCTTCAGTGTCTGCTCGATTTATTCAACCGCCCTTGAGTTTGAGTGTTGCTGCCGGAGGCGGCTAGTTTATTGTGCACCCCATACCCATCCTGTGAGCGGTAGCGCAAAAAGCATTACAGAGGGCAGAAAAGGTCTTTATCAGACCTCATCTTAGATTATTACATAAACAATTTCATCTATCCTTCACACCTTATAGTTACAATGTCAGCTAGTTACAGAGAAAGTGCTATTACAAGAGCTACATATTTACAGTAAGTCATTATACATTAATGGTAGGTCTTATCGCTAATACATAATAGTTTGACCAATGGAGATATTACAGAGTCATAGGGGAGCTTCTGTTTATTATTAGTCTTCACAATACACTACTTGTTTCTTAATCTCATATGTCGTTTATCTTCTGGGAGCGAAATATGGATACAGTGCAAGGATTTCAGGTAATTTATCCATGGTAAAAAGATAGGTTGCCATATCACACAACGGGAGCTCAGATTTATCTGTAAATGGCTCAATTTTACTACAATCCAAGATATACAGTCAGTCAGTCAGTCAGTCAGATATACAGATTTACAGTCTCCGTGGTGTAGTGGTAAGACACTCGCCTGGCGTTCCGCGAGCGCTATGTCATGGGTTCGTATCCTGGCCGGGGAGGATTTACTGGGCGCAATTCCTTAACTGTAGCCTCTGTTTAACGCAACAGTAAAATGTGTACTTGGATGAAAAAACGATTCTTCGCGGCGGGGATCGTATTCCAGGGACCTGCCCGAAACGCTACGCGTAATAGTGGCTGTACAAGAAAGTAACAACTCTTGTATATATCTAAAAAAAAAAAAAAAAAAAAATATAGTGTTCGAGTGTGTGTCCCTGTCTTTGTCCACACACTTTACACTTTACTTCACCTAGATCCCTATACAAGCCGAACTGCCAGAGATACTTGTAGCCAAGTCTTATACGAGCTGTGACAACATCTGTTAGTCTACTACCTCTCTGTTTAATTATTCTTTCTTTGTAAGGGGGAAAATCTTGTCTGCTTCAGCATTTCCGTATTTTTTTCCATCTTTTGTAGTGTCGTCTGCGTTTACCATCTCCACTTCCACACCAGCCACAGACCACACCAGCACACCAGCCACAGACCACACCAGCCACAGACCACACCAGCCACACCACCACCACACCAGCACACCAGCCACAGACCACACCAGCCACAGACCACACCAGCCACACCACACCACACCAGCCACAGACCACACCAGCCACAGACCACACCAGCCACAGACCACACCACCACACCAGCACACCAGCCACACCACACCACCACACCAGCACACCAGCCACACCACACCACCACACCAGCCACAGACCACACCAGCCACACACTGACAACGCTCATATCAGCCATTAGCCAGGCCCACCTGCCTGCGGATTACCTTAGCAGCCTCTCCCCTTGCAACCCCAGCACCCCCCTGCAACCCCAGCACCCCCTTGCAACCCCAGCACCTCCTTGCAACCCCAGCACCCCCTTGCAACCCCAGCACCCCCTTGCAACCCCAGCACCTCTTGCAACCCCAGCACCCCCTTGCAACCCAGCACCTCCTTGCAACCCCAGCACCCCCTTGCAACCCCAGCACCCCCTTGCAACCCCAGCACCTCCTTGCAACCCCAGCACCCCCTTGCAACCCCAGCACCTCCTTGCAACCCAGCACCCCCTTGCAACCCAGCACCCCCTTGCAACCCCAGCACCCCCTTGCAACCCCAGCACCTCCTTGTAACCCCAGCACCTCCTTGCAACCCCAGCACCCCCTTGCAACCCTCAGCACCTCTTGCAACCCCAGCACCCCTTGCAACACCAGCACCTCCTTGCAACCCCAGCACCTCCTTGCAACCCCAGCACCCCCTTGCAACCCCAGCACCTCCTTGCAACCCCAGCACCCCCTTGCAACCC
>WNGS01052365.1:11220188-11255040 GCA_020271785.1 Procambarus virginalis
GTTCACTTCGTAAAAAATTCACAGCCAACTTAACATAGAATCTTAAAAATATTAAAAAATCAATTCTTAAAAAAACGTAAATCTTAACTGCTAATGCAACGTGCAATACAGCACTAAATCTGCGAGACGATAATGAAATGCCACCTGTAATAGAAAATTAAAATACCAAGTTGAAATTATCTGTACTGTACCTGCATGTTCACATAAGCTCCACTATTTAGCAAAGCATAGCAATCTCTGTATACCCTTCTTTGCAAGCAATGGTAAGCGCAGTGCCTCCATCTTTGTCAAGAGCATTGAGGTTGGGCCGGTGTTCAGCAGCAGTTGCACCACTCCAGAAGTGCCCCGGTTGCTACTAGCAATGGCGTCCACGAGTACTGAACAAAAACATCACACCATTAATTTGTTTGTAAAGAGAAAACCACAAGACATATCAATTAATGCAGGAGATGAGTCACAATAACGTGGCTAAAGTATGTTGACCAGGACCACACACTAGAAGGTGAAGGGCACGACGACGTTTCGGTCCGTCCTGGACCATTCACAATCGACGACTTGAGAATGGTCCAGGACGGACCTAAACGTCGTCGTCCCTTCACCTTCTAGTGTGTGGTCTGGTCAACATATCAATTAATCATCATTGGATTTCACATTAGCCTTTATTGCTGCCCTACACGTCTGTAAATTATTAAATCAAACTGACTCCTGATGTTATCAGTAACAACGATGTGCTTTGAATTTTGTAACTAGCTCATCACGATTGTAACTTCTTATCAAGATTGATTGTAACTAGCTCATCAAGATCCACTACCGCCCACAGGATAGGTATGGGGTAACATAATAATGAACTAAACTAAAAAACTGGTCTTTCCTCCAGTAGCAGTACTAACTTTATGATCAGTGCACGTGATGTAAATTTACTTCATAATATTCATTTCATGGCCCTAAAATGGAAAATAATTCGTCTCTATCCTTAACCATGAAATAATTTGAAGAAACTATTACTCAAATACCCCCATCTAACTAGAATTAACATTCCACGATAGCGTATATTTCTTAGTAAGGTAAAAACAAAGGTTTGATCTTTTGCAACGATCACTCCAGCGGCGCAAGAACACACACCATGCCAGAAGCGTCGACGTTGGCGCCATGCTGCAAGAGATCCTTGGCGATCTCGTAATATCCCTTACGGCACGCCCAATGAGCGGCGTTGTCCCAAACTGTCCCAATGTTGACCTTGGCACCATGCTGCAATAGTCATGTACGATCTCTGTGTGACCCCGGCCAGCTGCCCACACTAACGAGGTCATGTGATGTTGACCCTGGGTGTTGGGTCAGCCCCACGTGAAAGCAACATGCTGGCCAGGGCTGTGTGGCCCTTATAACAGGCCCACATAAGTGCGGTCCATCCACCCTGCAAGGCAAATGGATTATTAATATTAAGCTGGAAAAATAAATTGATCCATATTCATGATATCTCATTAACTTTTTAGTGAACAGCTGTTAGTATACAAAAGAGTATCCATTTTTTGGAGAAAAAATATATAATGGTGATTAAAAAATTTAAAATTGAATTTACGTTAAGAAAAACAAAAAAATATAATACCATGTCCTTGTGATGTATGTTGGCGCCATGATCGAGCAGTGTTGCCACAGTTTCCACATGCCTTCCTTGGTGCTGTGATGGAGGGTGACCACTGGTCCTGAGGATGTGGCAACATCATTACTTGTAGATTTCATAACTAGTCTCATCAAGACTAACTTGCTTAGCTAAAAGAATTTTGGGGTTCAGTCCCTGAGCCCATTCACCGATGGTCGAGTGGTTAGGTACATGGGTTCGAGTCACTTCTGGGGGTGTGGAGTTTTCAGTTATATACACCAAATCAAATTATTCTGATCTATTAGGTTGAGAACTATGAAAATGAAGTGTATGAATGAGTGCACAGACAGGCCCGTTTATGTCAAACGGACCACCGTTTATGGCTAAGGTGGTCCTCATGATCAATAAGTGCAATAATGACTTAACACGAAACCATCCTCCAAGAACCCAAATGGATTTCTGGGAGATTATTTCTATCCTCTCTCATAGAGAGATCGAAACCTCTCCCATAGAAGCCGCAGAACAACTTACATTATCCTCGGCGTTGACATCGGCTCCGTGGAGGATGAGCTCATTACACATCTCGGACTTGCCCTTGCTGGCAGCCAGGATAAGAGCAGTGGCGCCATTCTCGTCCTTGTCGTCTATAACCACAGAGCGGGTAGCCAGGAAAGTCTGCAGGCCGCTGAAGTTGTCTTCCGTGATGTACGTCTCCAGGGACTTGAAACTCAGTGACACCATCTGGTCCGACTGCCGGGGAGACACCAAACGAGAAAATGTGTAAGATTGGGGTTCAATATGGAAATAGACGAGTTTACCAACGGCGGTGGAAAGAAAACGTACAGCGATGCACATAATTTTATGAAATCCATGACAACATTATGCACGTGCAAAAATACAGTGTACTGAAAGTAGATGAATGCAAAAAAGATGCGATTTTCTACACGTGGCTTGATTTTGCACGAAGCTACATATTCGATATTTATAATCCATCTAGCCTAAAAGTGCTCATAGCTTCAAAACTGTTTAAAAACTTTGTGCTTTTTAAAGGTTTTAAAAGCTTTGTATCGATTTTTTTTAATCGGTGCAAAAATTCTACATTTACTATACATTGCATTTACTAAAGAAGATATATACAATTAATCCAGTCACAGCAATATTATTGTTCCTCATGATCCACGCCAATGGGGCCCAGATACGGTGATTTTTTTTATTTTTTTTTTAGACTGGGCCATATATTAGCGTGGCGCAGATAATGTAAATAAGTTATGCATCGTTGAGACTGGACAGTGACTGGATGGGTAACCACACGGCTATTTCCTGAACCCTGGCTGGGAGGACCGCTATATAACCGTCCACTCGTACTACAAAGGCCGGGAGCCAGATTCAGGAAGCAGTTACGCAAGTACTTACGAAAGTGTACATCTTTCATCAATCTTTGACCCCCTTTGTTTACATTTATTAAACAATTTATAAGCATGAAAACTTGCCAATCAACTGTTATTGTTATAAATAACCTCCTGGTGCTTTGGAGCTTACTGTTCAATAATTGTAAACAAACCCTTCAAATATTGAGGAAAGATGTACACGTTCGTAAGTACTTGCGTAACTGCTTCGTGAATCTGGCCCCGGATAGATAAAATAAGTCGACTTATACGAGTCATTAAGGCCATCAGCGTCGTAACAAACCACGTACTGAGTGATAACACCTCTTCTATTTGCATGCATGTTATTAAAACTTTCTTCAGGAAGCCGATGGGTATCTAAATGTTGATTTTGTGCATACGAGTCTAACCCATCCTTTTAAAATAATAGTACTTATAGCAACTATTTGCTGGAGCGTACAGCAATGGACCGATGCAGCCAAATTCACGATTTTTAATATTTGTAGAGGCACTTACAAGAGCCTAAATGGGGGGGGGGGAGGACCTTTGACAAGCCGCTGGCTTCCTATCCTCGTCGAGGCCACTAGTGTGTTAATAGACCTCAGGTAAATTCAGGTAAAACCAAACAAACATTCCTATAGCACATACTATATTAGGCCTAAGAGCACATATTTGGCCTAAAATTGCTTATTTACGCATTGGACAGGTTAGGTTATTTATTTCTTTGTCTACTTTTGTATGCCAGTTGGGTTAATTCAATAGCAGAAACACTGTTCGGAGTCCCAACAGTGCAGTTTTGTACGTTTTACCAAATATTTGCTGTAAGTACTATATTTATTGGAGAATGGACTGATATAAACGGCTAATTAAAACTAAATTTAAGGCAATATAACCCGTTGCCTTAGCTTGTGATCACTTAGAGTAGCTTATATAAAAGAATTATACAATAAGGAGAACTTTATACAGGTGCTAATTCACACCCCGTCCTCCTAAAGTTTCCCACTTATGGCTATTCATGCCCGTGCCATCTCTTGGGTGGCTTAATCTTTATCAATCTAAAGTTTCCTAACGTCAAGAAAATGTCTTACTAAAATGCCCTTATCCTAACCTACTAGAAGACCCAAAACAGGAAACGGGACATTATGTCAATTTCGCCATTTTCTAGTACGACGATTTTTTGTCCTTAGGTAGAGTGTACTGCAAAATGACACATTCTATTAGGAGGACGGTCATACGGGACCTTCATGGATGGATCCCGTAAGCCACTGAACCTACCAACAAGCGATGCAATACTACGTTATACGATCTGAAGCCTTGTATAGTTACCTCCCTATAACCTTACCTCCTTTAGTTGTGCGTGTAGCTAGCTGTGATCTTTGGTATTAAGCTTCAGCTCCTGGAACCCGCCACTTAATAATTAACCGTTCTGTGTGATGTAGCCTGATCTCCCATTTATTTATTAATTTTTTTTACATATGAGGTTGTGTGCTTGGGTGCACATGTAAATAAACACGTGTGTGTTCATGACATGAATACACCCTAGATACATTTTACAGTGCTGCTCATACTTGTCGCTTGATACCCATACAGTACTGCACTGATCACTCTAGGTTAATGCTTAGAATGACTTTCCTCCTCTTCGTTCATTCAAAAAATTCATCCTGCAAAATCTTTATTGCTCACGTCATTACTCAGAAGTCAATATAACCATATAAAGCAACAATGATCACAAAAAACACTGATCCAAGTATGCAGAATAACCACACGTGAAAAATAGAGAATGCTTACGCGTTTTCGGCTATTCTGCATAACCATATATAAATGTATTATCCACGATTCAAAAATCCAGATCTCTCTCTACAGCAGCTTCACGACAATCAGAAGACAATACAAATTCCATTACGTCTTCGCCATACTCAACCCTCATTACAGACTTGCCTAGTTATGATTCAGAATAAAACACTTTAATCATTTTACATCAATCAAATGACCAGTAACCCTACCTTTCGAATTATTACTGGTCGGGAGTTAATAGGCTTAATCTCGTCTGATTACATCTCACAGACCAACCCGTCCTTACTTTGTTATTTAAAGAAACATTTTGTTAAACTTGCAAACTGATGTTATCTACATAACAGATTCCATTCGTTATTGATTCAATGATGCAAGTTTCACTTCATTTTTAAGGCTGATCAATTCTCATCTTAAAGAACCCGTTATCAATAACAATGCAACAAGTTTCGCACTAATAATAAGTTATAAATATCGCAAAAAGCAAAAGTGATAATCAAAATAATAATGAGCAGTATCAATAATGATTAACATGTTAAAGGAAAAATAAAATAAAATAAATTGTCATGACCAACACGTGCCATTAAACGTGCAAAAAAAAATAGTATGCAAAAAAAATCGTTATAAACCGAATCCAGTGAATGCTGCCATATTTCAAAATAGTTCATTATATTGTATTTAAGCGTGAACACCATGACAAGAATGTGGAAATTAAATAAAACGAGGAAAACTAAAATCCATAAGCGCCATCAAACATCAGCACAAACTCAAGTACCAAGATAAATCCAGATTCGCAGAGAATGAAGATTTTTTTCCCCCTTCAGTTTCAACATCCTGTAACTGGTAATAAGCAAATGCTTAACTGGTCAGGACTCTGCCACAACGTAAACTGGAGTTTACTCTTCCTGTACGGTGCAGCCCGAGTGGGTGAGCCAGTTACGTGCCGTTATCTCCAGCAAGATCATAACGCAGTTACGCAAATAATTACGACCGTGTACATCTTTCCTCGACCTTTGACGGCTTTGGTTACATTCATTAAACAGTTTACAAGCAAGAAAACTTGCCAATCAACTGTTGTTATTGATATAAACAGCCTCCTGGTGCTTCGGAGCTCGCTAACTGTTTAATAATTGTAAACAAAGCCGCCAAAGATTGAGAAAAGATGTACAAGTTCGTAAGTGCTTGCGTAGCTGCTTTATGAATCCGGGTCGAACGAGAGAGAAATTAGTCAACACTCTGACAATCCGGATTCAGAGCTCAGGTGGAGAGCGTTCGTGACTCACGGTTATCTTCCTCTTCTCTGGCGCAGGGTAGAGGCGACGGTTGCTCTGGAAAAAAATCCAACATGACTCTTTTACTACCTGTCTATTTGGAGCTATGAACGAGCAGGGGCTGAGAAACACTGCTCCGAAGCACTGCTATATCTATCTGGATATTGTACTCTACTACTTGGAACAAGTCACCGAAAGTAAATCTTTCTTTTTGAAATTTTACATGTTAACATCTCATAGTATAACCCTAAAATTAAATAAATCATTAATATTAAAGTTATCCAGAAGCGCTGTGCGTGATTAGTGGCTTTTATATAAAATATATATGAACACCTATGCAAAGATTCCAACCACAGCCTGTAATATATTTCGTTATGAACAATATTATAGTTTGTGGTGACCATCTTTGGTGTCCAGCAAGCCTCTCCATTGTTGCCACCGGCGGCTACATTATTGTGTACCCCAAACTCGTCCTGTGAGCGGTAGCGCAAAAAAGGAGGTTAGAGAAAGCGCAAAAGGTCTTCAAAATCAGACCCTAGTGGATGTTGGCAATTTTTACAATCTGTGAACCTTAAAACTATAACGATAGCTAACAATACTGCTTGCACAGTAACTTGTGTGTGTGGCAATATAACATTTAACATTGGAACTAAGTATTTGGTAACCCCAGCCTACTTGTTCCTACACCAAGTTGTGTGTTGTAACAATCTCATGCAATTAAGTTACCTAGCACATCTTCTGTCTCCACGCGGGCTGTTACGACCGCTCCCAGTTGTAAAACAGGCAAAAGCTGAAAGCTACCAAGTCTTTGTTGTTATGAGTCGAATTTAATAACTTACAAATGCACAACAATGACTGCAATTGATGAGTAATTAGAGGACGTAAATGATTTTGGGTAGTAGAACCCCAGTCACAAATACCATAGTTGAGATAAGGATAGATGAGCGAGTAATAGTGTATTTGTATCTTGTATTTATAGTCACCCCCTTCAGCTATGCTTTGCAGAATTTACCTACTTAAAATTATCTGTTAGATTAAGGACCTGCCCGAAACGCTGCGCGTACTAGTGGCTTTACAAGATTGTAAATACTATTCTATGTATTCTCATAAACCCAATGTACCTTCTTGTATATGAATAAATAAAATAAATAAATAAATAAATAATCCTTCACAGAACACGGTAGCAGCACACTCATCTAACGCATAACTACTATAATTATATTATTATTGCTTGGGAGTCCGCAGTGTGCAGGCGCAGTGTGCAGGTTTGAATCCCCATCATGACTCCTACTAATTTTAGCATTATTAATTACTATTTTAAGCCTCCCTAGCCAAGGACGAGGCTGGCCACGCGGTCACCCATCCATTAACTAGTCAAAGCTGCTAATGCTGAGCCTGAAGGCGACCTCCACTGCACGCGCCTTCAGCCTCATGTATAATTAATACGTGCACAAGCAACAATTCTTATATAAATTAAATATGAGCTTCGTGCAGACAAGAATAACATACCAAAAATTCTTGGCGTGGCCTAAACCAACATATACACAAAGACAGTATTGGGGGAGTGTGTTAAGTCTCCTTTCTTTGACAAGCCGTCAACTTCCTGTCCCCGTCGAGATTACTAGACAGAGTGGCCCTCAAGTGAATTCAGGCAAATACTTAACACATACTTAACTATATATAAAGTTAGCAATCAGTGTCTGTCAACAGCCTTTACATTGTCAATAGGCAGAACCCATACCAAGTAGGCGGAGGGGAAAGGGGGGAGGGGGGGGGAGGGATGGAATGGGAGGAGGGAGGGGGGGGGGGAGGGATGGAATGGGAGGTTAAAATGTATATAGAAAAGTAAGTTAGAACGGAAGAGGAGATTGTAGTGAAAGAAAATGGCTGAACACGTCTGATCTAGCAACTCTAAGCTCCATGTGATCCCAGCTTCCCCCTAGAGCGCGACGCTCTCCAGGTAGAGAGATTAGTGATTGGGAGGGAGATTAGTGATTGGGAGGGAATTATACATATCTAAAAAATAATTAATACCATACAGATGCGAGAAACTTTCAATAATATAAACAATAATTTGAGAGTCTGGATAATATTCTTGAAACGAAAACAAAATCGAGCGGATACATCAGGCTGACAATTGAAGCTTTTAAAGAAACGATTCACTCGTATTTGGTTAAAATAGTAATTACAAATATAAAACAGTTATACCACAGGATTACTTGCATCATTAAAGTAGTTGCAGGTTAAAATAGTTAGGTTTTATTCCGTGGTACACACACTTGTAGCGTCCTAGATAACGTGATACATACTTGTAGCGTCCTAGATAACGTGGTACACACACTTGTAGCGTCCTAGATAACGTGGTACACACACTTGTAGCGTCCTAGATAACGTGGTACACACACTTGTAGCGTCCTAGATAACGTGGTACACACACTTGTAGCGTCCTAGATAACGTGGTACACACACTTGTAGCGTCCTAGATAACGTGGTACACACACTTGTAGCGTCCTAAATAACGTGGTACACACACTTGTAGCGTCCTAAATAACGTGATACACACATTTGTAACTTCCAAGATAACGTTACACTTGTAACGTCCTAGATAACTTGACCAACGTGACCTAGATAGCGTAGTACACCCCCCCCCCCTCCGCTAAAATAACGAGTGAAGATGACCCATCACCAATCGGTGTTCGCACATATAAACCATTACCAAAAGTTACTCTCAAAACATCCGCGATAAGTTATTGTTTCTACTAGAGGTGGCAAAGTTATCGTTTGTCAGTGACAAAGTTATGCCTTTTGGGGACGGTATGTAGCGTTATCTCGGACGCTACAAGTGTGTTATTGTTTGTCAGTTCACTAGGGGTTCATCATAGCTCACGCTACTTATAACTTTTCTTCCCAGTAGCCTAATCTAATGTATCAGGCTTGGTATCAGCACTACCTTGGCTTACTTCCCCCTCATGTTGGGCTGATATGCCTTGTCAGCCCTACCAAACACCTCTGTCAGTCACAATGATTATAATGAAGGCCTAGCATTTGACTGGACTGTCAAAATGATACACTTAACAAATTGTTAATATTTGTGTTTGTAGGTGTAGACGTACTAGGCCACTGTCCAATTCTCTATAATAAGATCACAAGTAATATTGGCTAATTCGTGAAATCCAAATCGTTAAATACAGTAAAGCAATTATCAAAAGATGGCACCAAACTGGGAAGGCTATGTTAAATACAGTAAATACGAATATATTTACTGTATATATATATATATATATATATATATATATATATATATATATATATATATATATATATATATACACAACCCCATATATTATATATGGGTTGTATATATAAATATGTATCGCATTGCTCTCAAAATGGCGTGATACGTCAATGAGAACCATTTTGAGGCAACTGAGTGGCTTAAAGTTGTGACTTGGTGATCGGATTGGTAAGAGTGTAAACGCCATTACCATAGGCCAGAATGTAGTCTGATTGGCTGTAAAAACCTGGTTGGGCCCCCTGACTGACTCTAGTAGTTAATTAAGCCACCCAAGAGGTGGCACGGGCATGAATAGCCCGTAAGGTTGGGCCCTAATTTTGGGGCCTCCAGAACTTTCCGGAGAACTTGGTCGAGTTGAGGGTTGGTTAACTTTCGTACCATCATGGCTGAGTCGGTTAAGGCAGGTGTTTGGGAATCACCAGGTCGCGAGTTCAAGTCACTCCATTGCCTCAACCTATCCACTTGGGCTGGACGGTAGAGGGACAGACTCTCTTCATGCAGGTCAGCGTTCAATCCCCGACCATCCACAAGTGGTTGGGCACCAATCCTTTCCCCCGACCCATCCCAAATCCTTATCCTGACCCTTTCCCAGTGCTATATAGTCGTAATGGCTTTATGCTTTCTCCTGACAATTCCCTCCATTGCCTCAAAATGACTTTCATGAGGTTACCTTGAGGTTATCTTTAGATCATTTCGGGGCTTTAGTGTCACCGCGGCCCGGTCCTCGACCAGACCTCCACCCCCAGGAAGCAGCCCGTGACAGCTGACTAACACCCAGGTACCTATTTTACTGCTAGGTAACAGGGGCATAGGGTGAAAAACTCTGCCCTCTGTTTCTCTCCGGCGCCCGGGATCGAACCCGGGACCACAGGATCACAAGTGCAGTGTGCCGTCCGCTCGGCCGACCGGCTCCCTCTATGTATAGGTATGCGAAGAAGCCTGAATGGTCCCCAGGACTATATGCAACTGAGTTTTGGGGTGTGAGTTTTCACATGTATATGTATGTGTGGAGGAGAGGGGTTGATTATACCCCTACCTAATTGTGTATGCAGAGTCGAGCTTCGGCTCCTGAGCTCCACCATTTCAGTTCATCCCCGCTTGTTGCAATGAGTCATGACCCGTAGAATAAGCCTATCTTATTCTTAAACTGCATAACGTTAGAGTTAACTACCTGCCCTGTAGTGAGTAAATGGAACGGCCTATTCTCGCTGAGTTCCCTTTCCTCAGTGATAGAGATGGGCCATATGATTCCTTCCCCCAATTCTATGATCAACTATGATCATTTCTATGATCAACTCTGCAGCTTGGCTTGGTCTAGGTATGCTACAATAGTCCTCAGTCCGGACTCTTATTAATTTGTCACCATGCACACACATTGACGTGTAGGACTCTACCCGCCTTGGTGGGATTGATTGATTGATGAAGATTAAGCCACACAAGAGGTGGCACGGACATGAATAGCCCGTAAGTGGAGGCTCTTTGGAGCCATTACCAGTAGTTGATACTGGAGATCTGTGGAGGTGCGACTGCACCCTTGGTGTGGACACTGATGCTCCTATATAGGACCGATCCTTGATCCACTTCTGCTCACGGGAGACATCTCCTGTCCACGAGGCTCACCATAGCCCGTGCTTCTTGCCCAGCTCCTGTGCCAGGTAAGTTACGGGCTCACCATAGCCCATGCTACTTGGAACTTGTTCCGAGTAGCTGAATCTATAACAACAACAACAATCCACTTCTGCTCGTTATCCTGCGGTTATCCCGGCATGCAGTCAGCCTCCGCCACTTCTCTTCCTGGATCATTCTAATTTTTGATAACTAATTTTCAAGTTTTAACATATGTGGCTCATTCGGGTACTTAAGTTTCCATGTTTATTCTTTTGATATTCCTGGAGTCAGACTAATTGTGTGTAAACACTTCATGCAAATATATAACCCAGTATATGGAACTCTCTACCTAATGATTTAAAAAAAATTCTCACACCTATACTATATTCAAAAGTAAAACCAAAATATTACATAACCTCATCCTCAGTTTCCCACCTTGTACAGCCCAACTCTCTCAATCTAATCCCCCAAGACGTTTAACTCCAATCTATTCTATCCACTCGCAATTTTATTATTTTTTAACTCGAATTCTATCCTTTTACTGTTTGGCTAAGGGCCTGCCGGAACATTCTTACTAACATTCTTACTGCTGCCAGTTAATGGCTTTGAAAGAATGTTACGTTCAGACTCCCAATGCTTGTATTTTCTCAAGCCAATGTACCTTGTNTTGGGGACCTTGATTTGTACAGCATTTTTCCCTTGGTTGAGTCTCACTATAGGAATATCAAAGATACTTGTTCTCATGTGGTGCCCACGAGTTTATTACAGCTCTTTAGGAAGCGCTTAAGCTCAGGTTTAGCACTGCAATTCAGAGTTTTTATATATATATTATATATTATATATTTTATTATATAAATTATATATATAATATATATATATATATATATATATATATTATATATATATAATATAAAAGAATATGCTTGAGAGTATGTGTAATGACTTCATGTTTAACAAGTTCAAAGATTTCAGTAAAGGAGCAGAGTGGTTTCTGGGACTGGAGTTTATTGTTCTAAATGCTTATTTTATCGAGTAATATGGACAAATGAGCAAATTATAGAGTCACTCAGGCAAGGTGAGGTACACAGTATCTAATTTTGGAGAGAATGCCTTCTGTTATACTGTAGAAACGTTTTTAATTACCATCTACTGTACTTCTAATCTCTCTATAATAAATCTGTACAGTGATGCATTGTAAAAAATGGACAAGAATATAAACCTTGAAATAAAGCACTCTACATACATGTAACTTTAATTAAAAATGAACTACTTTCAGTCAAAGAGCAAATGAATTAATGCCCTTTAAGTAATATTTCCTGTCAGTAAATTTCTACTGTACAAAACAAAACAAAAATTGATAAAATACATATACTGTACACACTGTACCTTCTCGAACTATGCCAAACTGCAACAAGGAAGAGGGTAGATAGAAGGAAGACTCCGCCTCCAGTGGCCACACCCACAATCCAAGAAAATGTTGGTACAGCCGTGATGAGACCAATTAATAATGACAGGTGGATAACCACCAATAGTACTAGTGGGGAGAACTGAAACAATGGCTCTACCCACTGACGAGCAAAACTCCCCATCTCCTCTGTTGAAAAAATTTAGAATATATGTAGGCATGTATTAATAGTTACACAAAGAACATGCAAAAAATGAAAAGCACTTTTAAAATCATTTAAACATCCTGGGATCCAATCAAAACTGACAACATATACAGTCTGGTTCATTCTCACTCACAATCGAGACTTTCGACCAAGACAGAAATGGTTGGGCCCATTTCCTATCACCTAATGCACCTGTTCACTAAGCAGTAAGTACGTACTCAGGAGTTAGTCAGCTTCCTGTAGGGTTGCATCCTGGGCGGGGTCAGTAATTCAACCTTGGGGGATAAGGGGACGAGGGGAGGACCTCAATATAAGCCTAATGTGTGTAAACACACTGGCTGCCTGTCCCCCAATACAATAAGTTATTAATCAACACATAAAACTTTGTAAAACTGGCAGTACACTGACAGTAGGTTCTGAAACAGCTACCAAATGCAACAGCTTTTCCTCAACTGTGGCTAACCTTACCAGATATATTCAAGAAGCCCAGCAAAATGTTGCAACATACCTTATTGGCAAACATCTCACTTCACTATGCCTGCCATCAATCGGGTGCTTGCACCAGCCATTGCTTTAGTCTCGGGAAAAATAAGAATGTGTTCATTGGACAATCTTACATAAATACATATTTGAAAAGAACTATACTGTATCCAGCTCCTACCCTGTAAAATTCAACCGAGTCCCAAATGTCAGTCAGTGTGTGTGTCAATTTCCTTAACGATATCATTTTAAGTTCATAGATAGTACAGTGTGTGTTTTGTACGATGCCCAACGTCTAACTACTGACCTTTCCCAGGATGCAACCCCATAACAAGCCGACTAATTCTCAGGTACCTTTTGTGCTAGGTGAACAGAGACATTAGTTGATAGTAACATGCCCAACCATTTCTGTCCCCCAGGAATCAAACCCGGATTCCCAATTTTGAGTCTAGAACAAACCCAACTGTACAATATAAAGCTAATATAAATGAATGAAGATTCTTAGGCCTATACATAACAACAGACTTTAATACTCGTCTTTCAGTTCAAGAAGTAAGAAAGAGCTATGAGACGAGGTTAGAGGCATTGTCGAAAAGCGTTATATGACGAGTACTGGAAAGACAGAACACCACGAATATAACTCTCATCCTGTAACTACACTTAGGTAATTACATTTAGGTAATTACAACCAAAGAAGTGCCCAAAACAGTTAGAACATCCTATTAGCCACTACTCTGCTATTTTCATACTATATTGCTCACTTGCCTATCCCTGTATCTCCTGTGGGGGCTAAATCACCACCATCAATTTGTAGTGATTTAGTTTGTTGGTGATGGGTACAATAACCCAACAAACAAAACTCAACTATTATAGGGAAGACTTTTCATTAAAAAACCCCAACACACACACATGTATGAATACACTACCTTCAGCTGTTCACTTTCTATTTATAAAACCATACATATACCATTTTGAAGCACTACCCAATACACGAAACTCTTCCTAGAGGGATGTAATAGAACCCATAGCATCATTTGAGAAGTACTTCATCTATGATGATATGATATTTATGTAAAGTCCATCAGTCTATACAAATATGACATGCATATAAAGGAACCTAAAATATGGCTCCTCCTTCCAAATGAAGTAAAGACCTGTATAACAATAGTCTAAAGTAATGCAAAGCATCACCTAAATGCATCATTGTAGTACCCAGCACTCCTCTTATTCTTCTTCTTTTGCAAAATGCACTATTAAATCTCATTATGCATATACCAGTACAAGTTTGCCTCATGATAAAAGTAAATAATATAATTGATTGCTCAAAGTATTTGCATATTTGTTAATTTTATAGTATTTATTTATTTATATATATATTCCATAAGGTACATTGGGATTGTGAGGATACATAGCATAGTAATTACATTCTCACAATGTTCTTTGCATGTTCCTCTGGCGACAGCTTGCTATCTAAAACCATCCCTAGGACATTCTTTATTAGAGTTCTGTAATCCCTTTTCATATGATTTGTAAATTTTGTGCGGTCTATTTTCTCCGATTCCACATTCCATAACATGGCATTTATTCACGTTGCATTCCATTTGCCACATGACACTCCAAGCACTCATTTTATCAATTAATTGGAAGGGTATTACAGTTGTCTGCATCTTTTATCTTCCCCAGTATCTTAGCATCATCCACAAACATGTTCATATAATTCTGCATTCCTTTTAGTAGATTGTTTATGTAGATGATGAACATTACTGGTGCAAGAACTGAACCCTGTGGTACTCTGCTAGTAACACTCCTCCAGTCAGATACATTGTTTCTGATTACTCCCCTTATCTGTGTCGGTTAGAAAATCCAACCCTCCAGCATGTTCCAGTTTCCAGAACAGCCTCTTGTGTGGGACTCTCAATAGCCTTTTTTTAGGTCAATATAGACACAAACTGACTCTCCCTTTCCTGTAGAATCTCTATGGCTATCATAAAAACTAAGTAGATTTGCTGTGCATATTTTATATTATATACATACTGTATACACATATGTATGGAAAAATGGAAGATTGAAATAAGTTTTACTTACAAATATAAACACAGCACAGTATGATAAAACTTCATCCATAAATATCTTACCCTTCAGTTTGCGTATGAGGAAAGACTTCCCTGAGCCCCACTTGGCATAGAGACCAACAGATATGGGCATGGAAAGAGAAGTTTCACTGAGGATGTCTGCCATGGATGACGAGTAAAGATCATAGCCCAACATATTTTCGTTGTCCTCATTGGTGTTAAGACGACCTGTCATGAAAATATGGAAAGCAAAAAATATGATACTTATACTATAGTAGGTACTGTATCACTTTAAATCATATGTACTGTATAGTTCCATGAATCATCAATACAACTTAACAAACCTAGTAATGAAATCATACAAGAATTATTACTCCTAACATAACAAATAACAGTGTGCAACCCTGCAGGCCCCGCCAGACGCTCTAGCGTGCAAGCACTACCAGAAGCCTGAGCATGCAAGCACTACCAGAAGCCTGAGCACAAGCACTATTAGAAGCCTGAGCACAAACACTACCAGAAGCCTGTGCATGCAAGCACTACCTGAAGCCTGCGCGTGCAGCCCTACAAGGACTACCATAAACCTGTGCGTACAGCCCTCCAAGCACTACCATAAACCTGTGCGCACAAACATGACCAGACGCCTGTGCATGCAGCCCTGCAAGCACTACCGGAAGCCTGTGCGCGCAAGCACCACCAGACGCCTGCTGTGCGTGCAAGCACCACCAGATGTCTGCTGTGCGCGCAAGCACCACCAGACGCCTGCTGTGCGCGCAAGCACCACCAGACGCCGGCTGTGCGCGTAAGCACCACCAGATGCCTGCTGTGCACGCAAGCACCACCAGACGCCTGCTGTGTGCACAAGCACTACCATAAACCTGTGCATGCAGCCCTGCAAGCACTACCATAAACCTGTGCATGCAGCCCTGCAAGCACTACCATAAATCTGTGCATGCAGCCCTGCAAGCACTACCATAAACCTGTGCATGCAGCCCTGCAAGCACTACCAGAAGCATGTATGCACAGCCCTGCAAGCACTACCAGAAGCATGTATGCACAGCCCAGCAAGCACTACCAGAAGCATGTATGCACAGCCCTGCAAGCACTACCAGAAGCATGTATGCACAGCCCTGCAAGCACTACCAGAAGCATGTATGCACAGCCCTGCAAGCACTACCAAAAGCATGTATGCACAGCCCTGCAAGCACTACCAGAAGCTTGTATGCACAGCCCTGCAAGCACTACCAGAAGCATGTATGCACAGCCCTGCAAGCACTACCAGAAGCATGTATGCACAGCCCTGCAAGCACTACCAGAAGCATGTATGCACAGCCCTGCAAGCACTACCAGAAGCATGTGTGTGCAGTCCTGCAAGCACTACCAGAAGTCTGCATGTACCTATGCAAGCACTACCAGCTGCCTGCATGTGCTGCCGTGCAAGCACTACGAGCTGCCTGTGTGTGCTGCCTTGCAAGCATTACCAGAAGTCTGTGCACGTACCTATGCAAGCACTACCAGCTGCCTGCATGTGCTGCTGTGCAAGCACTACCAGAAGCCTGAGCGCACAAGCACTACCAGCTGCCTGCATGTGCTGCCCTGCAAGCACTACCAGTTGCCTGGTGTGCACAAAGCCCTGCAAGCACTACCAGCTAGCTGCCTGTATGCGCAAAGCCCTGCAAGCACTACCAGCTAGCTGCCTGGTGTGCGCAAAGCTCTGCAAGCACTACCAGCTAGCTGCCTGTGTGCGCAAAGCCCTGCAAGCACTACCAGCTAGCTGCCTGTGTGCGCAAAGCCCTGCAAGCACTACCAGCTAGCTGCCTGGTGTGCACAAAGCCCTGCAAGCACTACCAGCTAGCTGCCTGTGTGCGCAAAGCCCTGCAAGCACTACCAGCTAGCTGCCTGTGTGCGCAAAGCCCTGCAAGCACTACCAGCTAGCTGCCTGGTGTGCACAAAGCCCTGCAAGCACTACCAGCTAGCTGCCTGGTGTGCGCAAAGCCCTGCAAGCACTACCAGCTAGCTGCCTGGTGTGCGCAAAGAAAACTACATTATGCGTACGTTCCCACTTTAGTAACATAAAATCTAACTCACGTGCTCCAAAGATCTGGCCAAGGATGGTCTTCTGGTTGGAGAGATCGATGTTATATGGGGTCTCGCCAGCTCGGTTAGGACGGTATAGCAGCTGACTATTTTTTGGATTTCTCAGTAAGATTTCTACTATTCTCTGCAATGAATTGTAATTACATTACTAGTGTGGTATATCAGAAAGCGCTAAGCTAGCAAAATTGTATATAGCTCCTAATACAGTATACAGTATTGTATAATAAAATCGGCCTACTTGTATGGTATTCTTGTAAAAACTTTGAAAAGTCTTCAAGATGCCACTACAAGTGACCCTATTAAAAAGCAAATATAATCAAGATGAGCAAGTACAGCTTGGTCAATTACATGTTAATATCTCGTATTTCTCTGAAAATGTTCAAGGCCATGAGATTAAGATGTTTCTAAACAAAAAGAACCCCGAAGACTATATATCCACATACCTTTGAACGTCCTCTCATGGCAATATGCAGGGCGGTGTCGCCTTTTTTATCTGTCACCGAGACCCGAGCTTTCTTGTCGACTAACAGCTGAACCACTTCGGCATTCTTGTTCCTGACTGCCCTCAGCAGGCAAGCATCGCCGGTTTTGGTGGTGTGCTCCAGATCAGGGTTTGCACTTAACAACACCTGCCACAAGAATGATTGATTGATTGATGAAGAAGATTAAGCCACCCAAAAGGTGGCACGGGCATGAATAGCCCGTAAATGGTGGCCCTTTTTGAGTCATTACCAGTATCAAGAGCTGATACTGGAGATCTGTAGAGGTGCGACTGCACCCTGCGTGACGGGAAATGTCTCCCGTCACCTGCCACAAGAAATGGCAAGCAATTTAGACCGAGCTTCGTGATTTAATTGAAAACATTCAGCCATATTGTCTAAATTGCATGTACCAAGCATGATGTTGCAGGATCTGGCAGCGAAATATCATCTAAGAAAGCTAGATTATCAGATTAGTTCAAGTGAAATTTAGACATTTAACATTGAATGAAATATCTAGTCAAAATGAGTACACATTCTAGTTACAAACTGTACTGAATCACGGCTTAAACAGAAGAGCTTTAATACAACATTCAACCATTAATTGTTTACCTTAACAACAGAAGTGTGACCTTTCTCTACCGCCCAATATAATGCATTCTTTCTATCCTTGCCCACCATGTCAACGTCACAGTACTTTTTCAGGAGGGCTTCGACCACCGCTCTGTGACCTCCTCTTGCAGCATATATTAGATTAGTATCGTCGTTGCGATCCTGTGGGGCACAATTGCCTATGTCAATTAGCACTGCCACCAATGTCAATATTTTACTATCTTGAATAAAATCAATCAGTTCACTTCGTAAAAAATTCACAGCCAACTTAACATAGAATCTTAAAATATTAAATAAAATCATTCCTTAAAAAACGTAAATCTTAACTGCTAATGCAACGTGCAATACAGCACTAAATCTGCGAGACGATAATGAAATGCCACCTGTAATAGAAAATTAAAATACCAAGTTGAAATTATCTGTACTGTACCTGCATGTTCACATAAGCTCCACTATTTAGCAAAGCATTAGCAATCTCTGTATACCCTTCTTTGCAAGCAATGGTAAGCGCAGTGCCTCCATCTTTGTCAAGAGCATTGAGGTTGGGCCGGTGTTCCAGCAGCAGTTGCACCAACTCCAGGAAGTTGCCCCGGGTTGCTACTAGCAATGGCGTCCACGAGTACTGAACAAAAACATCACACCATTAATTTGTTTGTAAAGAGAAACCACAAGACATATCAATTAATGCAGGAGATGAGTCACAATAACGTGGCTAAAGTATGTTGACCAGGACCACACACTAGAAGGTGAAGGGACGACGACGTTTCGGTCCGTCCTGGACCATTCACAATCGACTTGAGAATGGTCCAGGACGGACCTAAACGTCGTCGTCCCTTCACCTTCTAGTGTGTGGTCTGGTCAACATATCAATTAATCATCATTGGATTTCACATTAGCCTTTATTGCTGCACTACACGTCTGTAAATTATTAAATCAAACTGACTCCCTGGATGTTATCAGTAACAACGATGTGCTTTGAATTTTGTAACTAGCTCATCACGATTGTAACTTCTTATCAAGATTGATTGTAACTAGCTCATCAAGATCCACTACCGCCCACAGGATAGGTATGGGGTACATAATAAATGAACTAAACTAAAAAAACTGGTCTTTCCTCCAGTAGCAGGTACTAACTTTATGATCAGTGCACGTGATGTAAATTTACTTCATAATATTCATTTCATGGCCCTAAAAAGGAAAATAATTCGTCTCTATCCTAAACCATGAAATAATTTGAAGAAACTATTACTCAAATACCCCCATCTAACTAGAATTAACATTCCACGATAGCGTATATTTCTTAGTAAAGGTAAAAACAAAGGTTTGGATCTTTTGCAACGATCACTCCAGCGGCGCAAGAACACGCACCATGCCAGAAGCGTCGACGTTGGCGCCATGCTGCAAGAGATCCTTGGCGATCTCGTAATATCCCTTACGGCACGCCCAGATGAGCGGCGTTGTCCCAAACTTGTCCCCAATGTTGACCTTGGCACCATGCTGCAATAAGTCATGTACGATCTCTGTGTGACCCCGGCCAGCTGCCCACACTAACGAGGTCATGTGATGTTGACCCTGGGTGTTGGGGTCAGCCCCACGTGAAAGCAACATGCTGGCCAGGGCTGTGTGGCCCTTATAACAGGCCCACATAAGTGCGGTCCATCCACCCTGCAAGGCAAATGGATTAATTAATATTAAGCTGGAAAAATAAATTGATCCATATTCATGATTATCTCATTAACTTTTTAGTGAACAAGGCTGTTAGTATACAAAAGAGTATCCATTTTTTGGAGAAAAAAATATATAATGGTGATTAAAAAAATTTAAAATTAATTTACGTTTAAGAAAAACAAAAAATATCATACCATGTCCTTGTGATGTATGTTGGCGCCATGATCGAGCAGTGTTGCCACAGTTTCCACATGGCCTTCCTTGGTCGCTGTGATGGAGGGTGACCACTGGTCCTGAGGATGTGGCAACATCATTACTTGTAGATTTCATAACTAGCTCATCAAGACTAACTTGCTTAGCTAAAAGAATTTTGGGGTTCAGTCCCTGAGCCCATTCACCGATGGTCGAGTGGTTAAGGTACCATGGGTTCGAGTCACTTCTGAAAACTCCAAACTTCTTGTGGAGTTTTCAGTTATATACACCAATCAAATTATTCTGATCTATTAGGTTCAGAACTAAGAAAATGAAGTGTATGAATGAGTGCACAGACAGGCCCGTTTATGTCAAACGGACCACCGTTTATGGCTAAGGTGGTCCTCATGATCAATAAGTGCAATAATGACTTAACACGAAACCATCCTCCAAGAACCCAAATGGATTTCTGGGAGATTATTTCTATCCTCTCTCATAGAGAGATCGAAACCTCTCCCATAGAAGCCGCAGAACAACTTACATTATCCTCGGCGTTGACATCGGCTCCGTGGAGGATGAGCTCATTACACATCTCGGACTTGCCCTTGCTGGCAGCCAGGATAAGAGCAGTGGCGCCATTCTCGTCCTTGTCGTCTATAACCACAGAGCGGGTAGCCAGGAAAGTCTGCAGGCCGCTGAAGTTGTCTTCCGTGATGTACGTCTCCAGGGACTTGAAACTCAGTGACACCATCTGGTCCGACTGCCGGGGAGACACCAAACGAGAAAATGTGTAAGATTGGGGTTCAATATGGAAATAGACGAGTTTACCAACGGCGGTGGAAAGAAAACGTACAGCGATGCACATAATTTTATGAAATCCATGACAACATTATGCACGTGCAAAAATACAGTGTACTGAAAGTAGATGAATGCAAAAAAGATGCGATTTTCTACACGTGGCTTGATTTTGCACGAAGCTACATATTCGATATTTATAATCCATCTAGCCTAAAAGTGCTCATAGCTTCAAAACTGTTTAAAAACTTTGTGCTTTTTAAAGGTTTTAAAAGCTTTGCATCGATTTTTTTTAATCGGTGCAAAAATTCTACATTTACTATACATTGCATTTACTAAAGAAGATATATACAATTAATCCAGTCACAGCAATATTATTGTTCCTCATGATCCACGCCAATGGGGCCCAGATACGGTGATTTTTTTTTTTTTTTTTTAGACTGGGCCATATATTAGCGTGGCGCAGATAATGTAAATAAGTTATGCATCGTTGAGACTGGACAGTGACTGGATGGGTAACCACACGGCTATTTCCTGAACCCTGGCTGGGAGGACCGCTATATAACCGTCCAATCGTACTACAAAGGCCGGGAGCCAGATTCAGGAAGCAGTTACGCAAGTACTTACGAAAGTGTACATCTTTCATCAATCTTTGACCCCCTTTGTTTACATTTATTAAACAATTTATAAGCATGAAAACTTGCCAATCAACTGTTATTGTTATAAATAACCTCCTGGTGCTTTGGAGCTTATTAACTGTTTAATAATTGTAAACAAACCCTTCAAATATTGAGAAAGATGTACACGTTCGTAAGTACTTGCGTAACTGCTTCGTGAATCTGGCCCCGGATAGATAAAATAAGGCGACTACTACGAGTCATTAAGGCCATCAGCGTCGTAACAAACCACGTACTGAGTGATAACACCTCTTCTATTTGCATGCATGTTATTAAAACTTTCTTCAGGAAGCCGATGGGTATCTAAATGTTGATTTTGTGCATACGAGTCTAACCCATCCTTTTTAAAATAATAGTACTTATAGCAACTATTTGCTGGAGCGTACAGCAATGGACCGATGCAGCCAAATTCACGATTTTTAATATTTTGTAGAGGCACTTATAAGAGCCTAAATTGGGGGGGGGAGGACCTTTGACAAGCCGCTGGCTTCCTATCCTCGTCGAGGCCACTAGTGTGTTAATAGACCTCAGGTAAATTCAGGTAAAACCAAACAAACATTCCTATAGCACATACTATATTAGGCCTAAGAGCACATATTTGGCCTAAAATTGCTTATTTACGCATTGGACAGGTTAGGTTATTTATTTCTTTGTCTACTTTTGTATGCCAGTTGGGTTAATTCAATAGCAGAAACACTGTTCGGAGTCCCAACAGTGCAGTTTTGTACGTTTTACCAAATATTTGCTGTAAGTACTATATTTATTGGAGAATGGACTGATATAAACGGCTAATTAAAACTAAATTTAAGGCAATATAACCCGTTGCCTTAGCTTGTGATCACTTAGAGTAGCTTATATAAAAGAATTATACAATAAGGAAAACTTTTATACAGGTGCTAATTCACTCCCCGTCCTCCTAAGGTTTCCCAACGTCAAGAAAGTGTCGTACTAAAATCGCTTTATCCTAACCTACCAGAGGACCCAAAACAGGAAACGGGACATTATGTCAATTTCGCCATTTTCTAGTACGACGATTTTTTGTCCTTAGGTAGAGTGTACTGCAAAATGACATTCTATTAGGAGGACGGTCATACGGGACCTTCATGGATGGATCCCGTGAGCCACTGAACCTACCAACAAGCGATGCAATACTACGTTATACGATCTGAAGCCTTGTATAGGTTACCTCCCTATAACCTTACCTCCCTTTAGTTGTGTGTGTAGCTAGCTGTGATCTTTGGTATTAAGCTTCAGCTCCTGGAACCCGCCACTTAATAATTAACCGTGCTGTGTGATGTAGCCTGATCTCCCATTTATTTATTTAATTTTTTTTACATATGAGGTTGTGTGCTTGGGTGCACATGTAAATAAACACGTGTGTGTTCATGTACATGAATACACCCTAGATACATTTTTACAGTGCTGCTCATACTTGTCGCTTGATACCCCATACAGTACTTCACTGATCACTCTAGGTTAATGCTTAGAATGACTTTCCTCCTCTTCGTTCATTCAAAAAAATTCATCCTGCAAAATCTTTATTGCTCACGTCATTACTCAGAAGTCAATATAACCATATATAAGCAACAATGATCACAAAAACACTGATCCAAGTATGCAGAATAACCACACGTGAAAAATAGAGAATGCTTAACGCGTTTTCGGCTATTCTGCATAACCATATATAAATGTATTATCCACGATTCAAAAATCCCAGATACTCTTCTCTACAGCAGCTTCACGACAATCAGAAGACAATACAAACTTCCATTACGTCTTCGCCATACTCAACCCTCATTACAGACTTGCCTAGTTATGATTCAGAATAAAACACTTTAATCATTTTACATCAATCAAATGACCAGTAACCCTACCTTTCGAATTATTACTGGTCGGGAGTTAATAGGCTTAATCTCGTCTGATTACATCTCACAGACCAACCCGTCCTTACTTTGTTATTTAAAGAAACATTTTGTTAAACTTGCAAACTGATGTTATCTACATAACAGATTCCATTCGTTATTGATTCAATGATGCAAGTTTCACTTCATTTTTAAGGCTGATCAATTCTCATCTTAAAGAACCCGTTATCAATAACAATGCAACAAGTTTCGCACTAATAATAAGTTATAAATATCGCAAAAAAGCAAAAGTGATAATCAAAATAATAATGAGCAGTATCAATAATGATTAACATGTTAAAGGAAAAATAAAATAAAATAAATTGTCATGACCAACACGTGCCATTAAACGTGCAAAAAAAAAATAGTATGCAAAAAAAATCGTTATAAACCGAATCCAGTGAATGCTGCCATATTTCAAAATAGTTCATTATATTTGTATTTAAGCGTGAACACCATGACAAGAATGTGGAAATTAAATAAAACGAGGAAAACTAAAATCCATAAGCGCCATCAAACATCAGCACAAACTCAAGTACCAAGATAAATCCAGATTCGCAGAGAATGAAGATTTTTTTCCCCTTCAGTTTCAACATCCTGTAACTGGTAATAAGCAAATGCTTAACTGGTCAGGACTCTGCCACAACGTAAACTGGAGTTTACTCTTCCTGTACGCTGCAGCATGAGTGGGTGAGCCAGTTACGTGCCGTTATCTCCAGCAAGATTCATAACGCAGTTACGCAAATAATTACGACCGTGTACATCTTTCCTCGACCTTTGACGGCTTTGGTTACATTCATTAAACAGTTTACAAGCAAGAAAACTTGCCAATCAACTGTTGTTATTGATATAAACAGCCTCCTGGTGCTTCGGAGCTCGCTAACTGTTTAATAATTGTAAACAAAGCCGCCAAAGATTGAGAAAAGATGTACAAGTTCGTAAGTGCTTGCGTAGCTGCTTTATGAATCCGGGTCGAACGAGAGAGAAATTAGTCAACACTCTGACAATCCGGATTCAGAGCTCAGGTGGAGAGCGTTCGTGACTCACGGTTATCTTCCTCTTCTCTGGCGCAGGGTAGAGGCGACGGTTGCTCTGGAAAAAAATCCAACATGACTCTTTTACTACCTGTCTATTTGGAGCTATGAACGAGCAGGGGCTGAGAAACACTGCTCCGAAGCACTGATATATCTATCTGGATATTGTACTCTACTACTTGGAACAAGTCAAGGAAAGTAAATCTTTCTGAATTTGGTTTTAAAATTTTACATGTTAACATCTCATAGTATAACCCTAAAATGAAATTAATTAATATTAAAGTTATCCAGAAGCGCTGTGCGTGATTAGTGGCTTTTATATAAAATATATATAAACACCTATGCAAAGATTCCAACCACAGCCTGTAATATATTTCGTTATGAACAATATTATAGTTTGTGGTGACCATCTTTGGTGTCCAGCAAGCCTCTCCATTGTTGCCACCGGCGGCTACATTATTGTGGACCCCAAACTCGTCCTGTGAGCGGTAGCGCAAAAAAGGAGGTTAGAGAAAGCGCAAAAGGTCTTCAAAATCAGACCCTAGTGGATGTTGGCAATTTTTACAATCTGTGAACCTTAAAACTATAACGATAGCTAACACCACTGCTTGCACAGTAACTTGTGTGTGTGGCAATATAACATTTAACATTGGAACTAAGTATTTGGTAACCCCAGCCTACTTGTTCCTACACCAAGTTGTGTGTTGTAACAATCTCATGCAATTAAGTTACCTAGCACATCTTCTGTCTCCACGCAGGCTGTTACGACCGCTCCCAGTTGTAAAACAGGCAAAAGCTGAAAGCTACCAAGTCTTTGTTGTTATGAGTCGAATTTAATAACTTACAAATGCACAACAATGACTGCAATTGATGAGTAATTAGAGGACGTAAATGATTTTGGGTAGTAGAACCCCAGTCACAAATACCATAGTTGAGATAAGGATAGATGAGCGAGCAATAGTGTATTTGTATCTTGTATTTATAGTCACCCCCTTCAGCTATGCTTTGCAGAATTTACCTACTTAAAATTATCTGTTAGATTAAGGACCTGCCCGAAACGCTGCGCGTACTAGTGGCTTTACAAGATTGTAAATACTATTCTATGTATTCTCATAAACCCAATGTACCTTCTTGTATATGAATAAATAAAATAAAGAAATAAATAATAATCCTTCACAGAACACGGTAGCAGCACACTCATCTAACGCATAACTACTATAATTATATATTATTGCTTGGGAGTCCGCAGTGTGCAGGTTTGAATCCCCATCATGACTCCTACTAATTTTAGCATTATTAATTACTATTTTAAGCCTCCCTAGCCAAGGACGAGGCTGGCCACGCGNCAGTCAACATACTAATGTATTAATTGGGACAAGTCCCAAAAAACACATCATACCACATAGATCAAACTGAGGATGTACGGATATATTCTAAGTCATTACCTGCATTTTATCTTCCTTTGCACTCCTTAATGAAAGGATTATACAGTATATCAATGTGAGTTAAAACCTCACAGGCAGGTATTGTGACCCAGTTGCATAAAAAAATGACAAATGGAAAGTCATTAATTAAAGCCATTCAATGAAATAATTACAAAATACACACAGGTGTATTGATATCAAGGAACGTTACTAAAAACTCGTCATTTATAGTACCATTATATTAATAAAAAAAATATCAAGATTCCAACAGCTGAAAACAATATTAATTTTAAATCTTGATATGAAACCTGAATTTTACAAAATACCGTAGCTTGAGACATTAAGAAATTGGAGGCATATAATATATAAACATTACAGGTACTCACTTTAGTTATGATGTGAGGATCAATGGCAAGAAGAATGATGAAGGGGCAGAAGAATCTGTAAAGAGTGTGTGGACAGCATCAAGGACCGAGAGCACCTTCTCCTGCTCACAGCTGTCCAAGCCATCAACAACTACAACAAGACGTGTTTGCTGGGCAGTGAAGGCATCCAGGCACTTTACCTATTATGCCACAACGTTGAATACAACAAGTTAATATTCTATACATTTGGGAAATGTAATGAGGCAATCCGAAATAAAAAAAATAAAGCTCAATTGTTAGTTAAAATAAAACTGATCCATTAAAGTTATTATATAAAAAATTTAAGCCAGAAAACCACATCTGCAGAGATCTTTCGTGTTTAGGAAAACACTGATGTTAGTATAAATAATTATATAAATTTGGTAAATGAAATGAAAAGATTATTTCAAGGCCTGGACCACACACAAAGATCATTAAAAAACAGCTTTCATTATTTTTTGCCCTACCACTCGCATGAACAGATATGAAAAAAAATTTAATTTAAAATTTAAAAACTATGCTTCATTATTCAAGTAAGACAACATGGGAACTTTAAACTGATATAAAAGATACGATTGGATACTCTCCTTAATATATTAAGTGTGTACCGTTAAATTTGGGCAGGGAAGGAAATGCAGGTCTCGAGAGCAAAACAGTCTCACCTGTTTAGATGCCAGATATCTATTATTTATGGTACAGTACTTATAAAACAAACTATCATCTTCACACCATATTATTGAGCCTAACCAAGGTAGTAATTTATCCTACTAAACACCTTCAATCCTAACAGGTACCATTACAAAACAAGAAAGGTCGACAACATGCACATTACAGCCACTGGTTTTCGGCAAAGTTTGCCAGCAAGTTTCTGGTGAATAACATTTATCATTTACTTACCATTTCCACCATGAGATTAACTTCATTCTTGAGCGTGTGTAAATAACTTCAGCTTTAATTGTGTCAAGCTTAGCTACAGCACGAAGGAGATGGCGGCGGTGAGAGAATATGAGCGAGCCAACCATACGTGCCAAGGTGTGTAAGTTAGCCACCACTACAACGGCTACTAATACACCCAAAGTGATCAGTAATGGATTCATTAACGCTCCATGGTATGGCCTTCTGGAGGAAGGACAATTATGTTGTTAATATACAATACTGCAGAGTGCAATACATAACCATCAGAAAATTTTTTTTTCTTTGTTTAAACATAATATGGATTGTGCTTTAAAAGGAAACTAGGCATTAAAAAGAAAAAACAAAACATTCTAAGGAGTTACTCTAGATACCTACAAATCGATATACTCGCTCTCTTCACTGGACTCTCCACTGATGTCGTCATCATCGTCGTCGTCCTCCTCCTCCTCTTCTACTACTGGGTGTTCCATTCCAGGCACATTCATTCCTGGCTCTTCCTCCTCAACCAGAGTCTCCGGATGAAAGCCAAAGAGTCCCGTAATAACTCCCACCGTCAGCAGGCAAATCAGAGTAACAAAAAAGATGGCAATGTATGGAATGCCACAGAGACGCCGGTACTTCCAAGGAGATGATGAGCCCTCTGTTAAATTGGAATTTCTTTAAGCATATGCTTTGACACCCTCAAAAGTTCAATATAAATTTCATTATCAGTCATATTAATGCAGATAAGATAAGCACTCACGAGCTTTGGGTCGAAAGGCTCTGTAGAACCTAGTGGCGAACATGCCATATTCTCTCTCTACCATGTCAAAGAGAGAACCCAGCATCTGAACAACAGAGTTTTCTCCTGCAGCTGTGCTGCTGGGCTTAGCGCCTTCAGCAAAGATGAACCTACATCAAGAATTAATGTCAGTGTTACATAAATTGCATCCTATCTCAGTTCAATGCCACAATGACAAAGAATTGAGTAATATACAACTTTCTGCATGTTTTTGTATTTAAATTATTATGTGCCCCATACCCATCCTGTGGGTGGTAGTGTAAAAAATTAGAATGGCACATAATGGACTTGGAAGGTTAGCCCCAAAATTTCTTTAATTAAGCAAATTACAGCCTTGATAAGCTAGTTACACAGTTTTATGTTTATATCTAACCGATTTTTTATAGTTTAATGGGTTCAAGAACTGGGCCATAACAATCTCAACATTCAGTTCTGGGAAGGTTAGTCTCATTCAGTATATTCACCTTCATAATATGGTCTAATTACCCCTCACATTAATGGAACTTTAAAGTAAATATTAAATTGTAGCACATTATTCACAAAGCCTCTACTTGTCACACGCAACTCATCCTTCAAATAATGAAAACTTCTGGTGGCAAAGTTTCTGGATGATCAAGATTTATAAAATACTGTATAGTGATCCAAAGTAGATTCCATTATACATTTACGATCTAATAATTTGACAGTAAATGAACATGAGGGAGTCCCACATCTGGTAGCAGTTTCAGAAGTGAACCGACTTCTGAAACTTTACACTACTCTTCTGAAACTGAAAGCTAGACTACTCACTTGAGTGGTCTAGCCTGCACACCATCTTTCCACTCCTTCCACTGTGTTCCAGGTGGTGAGCAGAAGATGACTTGCAACACCAGCTTGAAGGCTGCCATATGTTTTTCTAGCGATACACTCCATTTATACCATATGTGCAGGTCATACCTGGGTAATAAAGATGTTCATGTTAGTAACTAGATTCCTCTACAGGACGATACTTTTGTTTGTGTATATATATAACAAAAATATGGAATATGTAACTAGGTTAACACTAAATATTTGTGCCTATTTAACCCTCAAATGGGTCCAAACACTATCTGCAATTACTGTACCTCCTGTGCTCAAATTGCCGTAAGCAATTGATTCTTATGGATTACACTAACTTTATTTTTACCCTGGCAAGCAAGTTATTTTTGGATTGCTTATGCATCAAAGTACAGAAAATGGCTATTATTCCCCCTTAAACTTTGCTTTGACCTTTGCTTCAGACAGCTGAGGGAAGACGTCTTTAAGGTATCCAAGGGCTGCCGACTTAGCAAGAGAAGCTAACATATGCGAGAATGTTTAATATAACAAATGATGTAAAATATAGAAGGTGATAATGATGATGGGCATGGAGTATTACGGTATGCAATCTGTAGTTCCAGCAGCAGTACAGAAGTAGTTTTTAATATTAATAACAGCAAGAAAATACAAAGGTGTAACTTGTTAAGCTACTAGAAGATAACAGTAAATCAGTAAAATTTCAAGGTTTATTGGTGTAAACACTTAAAAATTAACAAGAAAACATATAGGACTTGAGTAGGCAATATTACTTATAGTATTTATTTGTTCTTATTTATTTATTTACAAGACAGTACATTGGGTTGTTTGATTACAAAACATTGGTGTTTTTAAAGTCTTGCAAAGTAATTAACATGCATAGCATTTTGGGCAGGTCGTTAACCTAACAGATCAGGTAAGATGAATAGCTGCATTGTAGCAAAATTTGATTTCAACATTACAACATAAATTGACGGATGTAATTACTTTGGTGAAGATGCACGTCTTAAGGACAAATATTGGGGGAGTGGGTTGCACAAGATACAGTACTAGTTTGAAGCACAAGGTTGGAAACTATGAGGATGAAATTTGGTATTTTTTAGTTTTACTTTTGAATAAGGTCTAGGTTGGGCAATTTTTTTAGTTCATTAGGGAGCAAGTTCCATAGGGTCCTTTTATTTGCCTCAATTAGTATTAAGCTTTAGTCATTAATTTTTTCTTGCTCGAAACGCTTTACGTAATGTTGCTTTAGGCATTGTAGGTACTAGCTCTATCTATAATCCCCCAACTTCGTAAATCTCTTGTATGTATGTACCTTACCTAAATAACATTTATTTATTTATTATTTATTTATAAGTGTTTGCACGGATTCAGTTTGACTTTGGGGATATCAGAGATTTATTACTAGTGAAGTGCTCAGTGGTTCTATTACACCTATCAAGAAACTTTTAGATCAGGATTAGCATTTAGGAACAATTTTGTACATGTAAATAGCACATGAGAATGTGTGGAATGAGTGTATGTTTAGGTTCCTAAACAGAGGAGCTGTGTGTTATCTGAAGACAGTTTCTTATAGTTATGATAGCAGATTTTTGCTGGTGATGATAAGTTTGGAGGTAAATTACCATGGTTGAATTACATTGTAATGATTAATGTTACAATTATATATACAGTGATTAGACGACCCATATGAAGGAAGAAATTTTAATAAATAAAATTTTAGATACGTAACAGTTCACACAAAAATATCTATTATGTCGGGAAGGCAAGTGAAATTAGTTACATATTATTAATTTTAAGTATACTGTACAAGTCCCCATAGTGTCTCCTTTAAACTGGTTGGGAGACAGTTTTTAATTACATTCGAGAAGATCTTCCACAATTTGGGGACTTTGATTTGTACAGCATTTTCCCTTGTTTGAGTTTCACTATAGGAATATCAAAGATACTTGTTCTCATGTGGTGCACACGAGTTTATTACAGCTCTTTAGGAAGCGCTTAAGCTCAGGATTAGCACTGCAATTCAGAGTTTTTTGGTGGACAGGCAGCCAGTGTGTGTTACACACGTTAGGCTTATATTCGAGGCACCCCCCCCCAGGTAGTTATGACCCCACCCAGGATGCCACCCCACAAAAACCTAACTCCTGAGTAGCTACTTACTTGCCTAGTAAACAGGTACATTAGGTGATAGGAAACGCGCCCAACCATTTCTGTCCCGCCTGAGAGTCGAACCTGGAATTCTTAATTGAGAGTTGAGAACGAACCCCAACTGTACTACTGGGACCCTATGCCCTAAATGTCCTATAGTAGCCTACATTATTAGACAGAAGGGGATGATGCATAAGGAAATGGAAAAAATATAAATTAGTTAAATGTGCAAGAATGGTACAGAAAAATGTTCCAAGAAACACATTCAAAGAAGGGTGCTGAATATCTTGGAAATCAAACGAAATGCCTGGCTTCGTGAGATAGCAAGTAGTGTAAACGTACTAGTTGTGTGATACAGCTTTTAGTTATTTATAACAATAGTAAGTATTTTTAACGCTAGATGGAAAATTCATAAGCTGTAGGAAATAATTTTAAGGACTTGTTAAATGAGAGAGAAAATATCCACTGAATGCAGAGGAAGCGTGAGAACTGAAGCGTGTTTGAAAAATTTAGATAGTGATAGTTTAGCAGGATACTGCTCCTCTTTAAAATAAACTAGAGAAGATACAAGGGGAGAGGTTACCTCATGCTGGATTTATAAGGGGGCAAAATACTGTTCAGTACTTAAGTGTCGAATTTGGGTCAATAATATTGTTGATTGTTGGCCCTATATTATATATACAGTACTGATATTAATTTTGTAGAATATTAAAGGGTCTTCCCAACAGGAATGCATAAATCAGTTCTTAATTTAACCTTTAACTGCTAATTACTGTATATCAAAATAAAATCAAAGTAAAGTTGCACTTACAGTAATGGGTACTGTACTCTTAAGAGGAGTCAGTATATCAAGGTGGAGAAATGATTTTGCCTAATTTAATCACATTAACAGGTCTGGGATTTTAATTGTAGCAATAAAACTCGACAGCATTTTAACAATTTAGAACTCCTTGATCTAAGAATGCTGTGTCTGGGCAGACTTGAAAGAAAATTGTGGCTATGTGGCATAGTATAACTGTGTTGCTAAATACCTGGTAGTTACTAACACACAAGCGGGCTGTTGGTAACAATGGTCAATAATCAAGCACTTAACATATGTGCATGAATCACATCTGGTGCATGCGCTGATAACACACAGGTCTGATAAGGTGATAAATGGTGCCAATGAAAAATTTACTGTAAAAAATTAGAGCAACAGTAGGAGGCAATTTTTAAGGCTGGAGAAATGCCACTACTAGAGTACCACAGAGGCTCCATACTAGCACAAGTAGAGGTCATTATTTATATTGTCCTGTACAAACTATCTACCGTAAGGGATTCAAAAGTTACAGTATATGAATATGTTCATGGATGATACTAAACCTACAGGAAAGAGTACGAGAAAGAGAAAGAAAGAGTACAGGTAAGAGTACCCAGTACACTGTCATATTGTCATATGACAGTTGGAACTATTGATGGTTTTGGCATCCACTACCACCTAGCTTGTTCCAACTCCTTGCCACTCTGTTTGCAAAGTTAACTTTCTAATGTATTTTGGCGGCTTTATTTCCATTTATTTTTTCCATGATCTTTAACCTCGTGTTCTTAAAGTTCCCGATTCCAAGAGTGCTTAAGTTATCAATTTTGTCCAATTCCTATTACTGCTATACATGGTAATCATATCACCTTTTTTCTTTTATTAGTTTTTGGCCTATTTAAAATCTCTTCATAGCTCTTTTCTTTCAGTTCCAGAAGCAATTTTGTTGCATGTCTGTACCATTTCCAGTTTATTGATGTACTACTTGAGATATGGGCACCATACAACTTTAGAATCGTTTTTAAGTACAGTACTGTACTTGGTGAAATATTAAATAAATTGTTCACAACCTTTGTTAGACCAAAGATGGAAGCTGCAGTGTTTGCGTAGTGTCCATTTCTAAGAAACACTTCAGTAAACGGGAAAGGTACAAAGGCATCCTTCAAAATGACTTGCAGAACTGAAAAATAAATGCTACGAAGAGAGCCTAGAGGCTTTAAATATACTAAGCTAGAAGATAGAAAAAATGAGGTGATATCACTAGTGTACATTCAAAATAGTACAGTAACAGAAATCAACAAAATTGACAAAGGAATTCATAAAACCAGGATTTTCAAGAAAAGACAGATTCAAGTTAAGGAAACAAGGCTGCTGGAAAAAATATTTGAATGTTGTTTATGCAGAGTCATCGATGGTTGGAACAAGTTAAATGAGAACGTTGTGGATGCCAACACAGTACAGTAGTTTCAAAACAACATAAGACAAAGTAGTTGGAAGGGACCCCACAGGTATAGCTCTCAACCTGTAACTACTCTAAGGCAATTTACATTTAGGTAATTACACACACAGTCTGTGAATGAAAAGGAAATGTGACACACTGAATAAACAGTTCCAAAGTGTGTGTAATTACCTAAGTGTAGTTACAGGATGAGAGTACATCGGGTGTCGCCATCTTCCGTAGACTGTCATATAACGCTGTCAAAATGTCAAAGACCACTTGGTCTTTGGTTCCTAGGTTGCAGTGGTCTGGGTTGTTTACCAGTTGGAGGCCCCAAGGCTGCCTGTTGTGTTTGTCTCTCGAATTTGGTGGTGTGGTTTTGTCCGTGTCCTCATTTTCCTTGTCCTTTTTCTTCCTCTTTTGGCGTAGTTTTGCCATTCCTCTTTTCTCCCCCCTGCCTCCCCCTGGCCCCCATAGTGGGTTTCGGAAATGGAGGTATGGATTTTCTTCTGGAATATGGTTCGGGTGGCTCTGGGGTTTGCCTTTGAATTCAGGTGCAGAGGTAGGTGCGGCCTTCCTGGGTACTTGTTCTTTACTGCAGTCCTTCCTTTGAAGCCCTTTCATCCCCTTGGGCTCCATTTCTCCATACTGGAGTGTGTCCATGGACGTTTGCTCTACACCGGAGCCCTCTGGCAGTGGTTTCCGTGACTTGGGGACAAGTTGGTTTTTGGGATCTTGGGTCCCTTTGTTGACTCTGTGGCTACTTTGGCCTTTCACTGTGGGTCTTTGGTTGCAGACGTATGAGGTTTTTATTTCCCCTTTCCCTGCATGCTCCCATAGGTTGCAGGAGGTAAGTTGCAACCATCCCTAAATTAAGGTTGGAAGTATGGCAACCTTAATTAGGGGTGGTTCTGAATAGAACCACCCCTAAACTGTTACCTGAGAACCACATAAAGAACATTGTGTGAAGTGCCTACACTACGACCTTTCCAACTTCAAATTCGCTTTTAAAATACCTGGATGGCAAAATATTAAAGTAATTGTTCACCTCTGTGAGAACAAAACTGGAATATGCAGCAGTTATATGGTGCCCCTACCTCAAGAAACACATCAGTAAGCTGGACAAAGGTGCAAAAACATGCAACTAAATGGCTTTCAGAACTGAAAAAACAAGAACTACAAGGAGAGGCTAGAGCCATTAAATATACAAAAGATAAAGAAAGCTGTGTATAAAATATTTTACAGGAATTGACAAATTGAATTCTTGAAAGTGTCATCTTTAATAACAAAAGGTCATAGACTCTAAGGAAATAAAGCTGCCAAAAAAAGTATTAGAAAGTTCACTGTTGCAAACAGACTGGTAGAAGGTTGGAACAAGTTAAGTGAGAAGGTGGAGGTCAAAGCTGTCGGAAGTTTCAAAGCATCATATGACCGTACCTGGGAAGATGGGGACACCACACGCGTATCTCTTGTCCTGTAACTACACTTCAGTAATTGTACACTGTGAAATTCTAAAGGCAAATTTCCAAAGTGCATACATAGCCTTCCCGGTTTGGTGCCTTCTAC